>JAMXBD010001726.1:0-302119 GCA_024138025.1 Combretum micranthum | reverse complement strand
TGCATGAACATAATGATTTTTGTCTCAACAAAATAAATGAGGAAAGGTTTTCTTAAGATAAAGATTCTTTTCTAGAAATAAAAATAGGAAGTAATTTTTCCTAAAACTAAGGAGTCATCTTAACAAACTTAGAGAAGTTCTTAGGAATTTTTATAAACATACATTTTTTAGTAAACAAAAGTTTTACTAAAACTTCACTTTTCATCAAGTACAAGAAATTTTCATGAAAATAAAATAATTTTAAGAAACAAGGAAATTATTTCTATGAAGATATGATTGTTATTTTCAAGAAGTATTAGAAACTAAGGAAATAAAATCATTCTTTGAAATTTTAGAGGAAAAGGAATTTACTCATAACTTGAAATATTCTCTAACAAAAATAAGAAGAATTTTCAAAAGTCCCACTTTTCTTTAGAAGACTTTACTTTTACAAAAATTCATGGTTTGAGACAACTTCATTAACTTCATACATTTGATATGAGTCAATAAATATATATATATATAATGCATTTCAAAAATTTTACAAACTATTATAATATCTATCTCTTCAAAATGAGCTTTTATTAAAAAAAGGAATTCAAGTTTATGAAAATTCGTGGTGAATCTGGTTACCACTTTTTCGGAACCCAAACGACTTAGTTTGATGAAAATATTTTTATAAATAAATAGATCTATTCGAATAGGTAAAAAATGGTATGTAATATACGAAATTCCGAGTTAAAATGAGCAAGTTATGGCCATTTTAAGTTGGAATTTTCTCCAATCCGATTTTACCGCGATTTTAAGATAGATTTAGAGTTTTCAAGAATAGAAATTCTATGAAAGACTCATTATGGGTATTTCATCTTGTTTAGGTGAAGAAGGAACCGAGATCACTTTCCCGGAAGACTACTTTAATTAGGAAGCTACCGACATGGAGTGAGTTAATCCTTTACTTAGTTACATTTCCTTGTGTATGTGCTTGTAGGTAATAGCACTAGAAGATAAGGAAAAGATAAAATTATTGTGTGATTTGAATTTATGATTAGTTGAATATAAGTTAAGAATATCGAAGAGGAATTGATAATTAAATTGTGATTCTTGCATTGATATGATGAATATGGTTTTTGATCACCTTTAACTTGAACTCAACATTAACTGGTTAAACATATATCGAAAATAATTCATGCATATCATAACTGTGAGTCGCATTTGTTTCACTACTATTCTTCGTGTGGGGAAACAAGGAAGTAGTAGTGGTGGCTAGTAGGAGCCAGAAAGTCTACATGGGCCAGTAGGAGCTATAAAGTCTACAGGGTAAGCAGGAGCTAGCAAATTTGTAAGTATTGATGGTCGTATGTGGAGGGTACCCTCCAGGGCGTGACAAATGCAATGTGACTCACTACATGATATGCATGTACAATTTATTCATATAATCGTGGCATATTAATTATGTAGGTTAAGGACGATCATAGAGAATTTCAGACAATTCAAGTCTATACTAGCTCATATAATGTTTTTACGATAAGTCTCGTCTCGATATACGTATCATTCATTCAACCAAGATTAGATCACAACTCATCACAATTTTATCTTTTCCTAATTCTAATGACACTACGATTATAAGCACATACATGAGCATAACTATTTAAGAAATGAACTCACTCGGCCATGGAGAAAAATCCACTAGTCGTAGTAGTCCTCGGGGAGTGGAAATCCATCCTCCAAATCACCTAAGTACAAGAAATACCCTCAATGAGTATTTCTTATGAAGTTCTAATAAACTTAACAATTCTACTTGCTAAGTTCGTCAATTTTCGCCTAAGTTGAAGCCCTAACTTAAAATGGTCATATCTAACTCATTTTAACTTGGAATTGTGCATATAATATATCGATTTCTATCTACTTTGAAAGATCTATCTTTTTATAATATTATTTTCAAGTTTTGAAACTGTTTGAGTCACTAAATATTCTGATCAGTAGCGAATTTTTAATTCCAAAAAATAGTTTTGTGAATGATTGTAATGTTTCTAGAATATAGATCAACTATACATGCAATATTGATGATTTTCCTATCATGAATGGCATGTTATGTACTTGATGTATGCATGCTCTTGACAATATTTACTAAAAGGAAATTTTAGAAACTTTTTATTTGTAAGACTCCATGACTATTTACTTTTAAGAAAACTAGTTTCCTAACTTTGATCATTTCCATTTGTTTTGGATTTATTTCTTAAGAAAATCTAATTATCCTTGTTAAAATTGAGTCTTCATTATATTTATTACTTAGGACCTTCATTTCTACATAAAAATTCTTATTTTATACTTTGTAAACATGTTTTCAAATAGGGGTTATTCCAAAATCCGAATTTTGAAAAATTAGTTTTTGAATGATTTCTTTGAGAAAAACTTGTTTAACACATTAAAATTTAAGACTCTATTATACCTATCCCTTAAAAACTTCATTTCTTAAATAAAACTTTCATTTTGAGTTGGAAACTAGGTATTTTCATGGCATTACTCTGAAATTACGAATTTCTTAAGTTAACTAGCAACTCAAAATTTCCTATCTTATATCTACTCTTTATTTTGCATATTCTTCTTAGCAAATCTCATTTCAACTTATAAAAATCATTTCTTAATAATATCTATTACCTATACTCTTCATTTTTCCTATAAAACACAAGTTTTAGAGTTGATAAAAGAGTTTTTAATGCATGGCTTTGAAGTCATCCGAATTTTCATTTGAACATTTTAAACAAAAATTTTTCCTTTTTAAGTTTCTTGTCTCATCTAATTAAAGATCTACTAACTAAAACATTTATATACATAAGATAAAGGCTTTTATAATCATTAATGCATTAAAACACAAAATATTCATGAGATCATGAATGTCAAGTATAATATGAGCATGTAAATGCTAGATCTACTACTTATTATACATGAAATGGAGTTTGAAAACATGAATATGGATTTTTATGCAAGATCTCTACTTTACTCTACTATTATATGCATGAACATGAAGATAATCCAACAAAACACATTTAAACACAAGATCTACTCTTGTGATGACTTAATATTCATGTAGTAGCATTTTCTTGTCCCTAGCAAGTGCTCATGGGGACTTAAAGATGAAAACACTCATGAATAGTCTTGCCATTACAAGGTTTAGTGTAGAAAAGGGTTAGGATTCATCACCTAAAGCTTGAAATGAGTGGGAAATGAAGAAGAAATTGAACTTGTGTGAGTGTGTGGGTGTGATGAAAGTCATGGCAAGGGAGGGAGAATGGAGAGGATTTGTGATAATTTTGAAAAGTGAAAAAGAATGAAAGAGACACAAATGTAAAAGAGTATATAGTAGGTTGAATTAAGGTTTGTTTCAATATAAATAAAGGAAGAAAATAATTTAATTGAGGGCAAATAAGGGGGTTGTGCCGGTTCAAATGAGAGAGAGAGAAGGAGAGAGTTTAATTTATTTTGTTTTGTAATTTACGTAATAATATATCTTAAAGTGTAATAATTCTTTAAAAGACAATTTCTTCTTGGAAAAGAAAATGTAATGGAGTGTTCATAAGGATGTAAGAGTAAGGAGTGGCTTGTGAGTGTAGTAGGTTATACTTGTGAATAGTAATGAATAATAAACAAGACAATTACTTTACTGGTAGTAAAGAAAATATGAGAAAAAGACTATATCTGTAATTTTTATAAACCGAAAAATTATAAAATTATATTTATGAAATCCTCATTAAATTTCAATTCTAAAGAGTATTCCGGAGTATTTTTTGAATTTCGAGTTCCAGGGCTTGATTTTCTGTAATGGATCTCAGGAAGGCCCAGAATAGAAAATTTTTCGAAATCAGATCTTTTTATGGTTTGAAATATACTTTAGAACAATATTTCACATTAACTTATTTTACAAAAGTTCTTTTAGTTTGAAATCAAAGAAAAGCCGAATCCAGGGTTCTTAGGTTTCTCTCTCAAGCTTAAGCTAATTCGGTTTAGGGTTTTGGTTTCCGGTTTCCAGTTTCCGGTTTCCGAAGGTTACTCGGTTTTTAGAAAAACTGGGGTTTACAGATCCTCCTAGCTTCCACAAGCTACAATCGATCTACTGAGCCTACTTGTAACTCTTAATCTCACAAAAAGTAATCACAAATCAATTTGAGGAAATAAGTATAATGTATCCTCTAATTTCAATACAATGAAAATATAAATGACAATTTTAACTTGAAGGATTTTTGAGATTTTTATTTCTTTTTCACGATGAGAGAGTTGTTATAAAAAAAGTTCCTCTTGAGCTTGCACTTTATTTGTTTTTCTCTAATGGCTAGTGATGGAATACTTCCTGATATCTTGCAAAAAATTCAAATAAGACTGCTGATCATATTTCCTTTTTTTAAAGACTTCTTCTCGGATAAAAATGAATCCCAATTATCTCGTTAATCTTTATCCTTTATAATTCAGATCTACTTGATTTACTTCAACATTCAATTGAATCAGCTTGTTGTAGATAATCCTTGAAATAATCAATATGATCACATCGTTCCAGTAGATATGCTACGGAAATAGCATATTGATATTAATCTATTTGAAATCTAAGTTTCCCAGATCTTGGATAATATTATCTTTGACAAATATCTCTCACTAGATGGTCTTCTTATATAATGTTAAGAGACAATAAATATATCCTAAATCTTGAATTTTCAGTCGTAATTCTTTATGCATTATCCAAACTTTAATTCTTCAAGGAATAATCCTTAATCCATACAACTTAAATCCCCTTTAGATAATTGAACCAACTTTGTGGAACATTTATTGAATGCATTATCCAAATACATTCACTTTGATTCGAGGTCTTCAATTTATATTACTTAGACAATCATTCATCCTTCATAAACGTGATTCTCAAAAACTTTGTAATTGTCTTCTTAAACATCTTCCGATTGGTATTCAATCATTCTTAGTCATTATAATTACTTTCTAGAACTCTTTCTAATCGATATACAACCCTTTGTAAAAACACTGATTTTCCTTCTGAAACATTCTCTGGAAACTTATTTGTATGTGAAAATCATTGTTAAATATTCTCTGAAACACTTTCTGAATTGTGTTAGTACATACCTAACAAAATCATTGTTAAATATTCTCTGAATACTTTCTGAATTGTGTTAGTACATACTTAACACTTTTATTATCATCAAAGTCATCATTGAGAGAAACCAATATTCTCCTACTTTTTGATGATAACAAAACCCATATAAATTAATTTTATCAAAACAAAATATATTCATAAAACTTTGATATTTTGTTTACCCTTCTCCCCCTTTTTGTTAGCATCAAACATAACAAATAAGAAACAATAAATATGAAAGACATTATCAGTTGATACATCAACAGATCATGAAAACAAAACATTATAAGTGCAAAACATGAGAAATATGAAAAGATAGTCCAACATATGAGTAGAAAATCAGTCTTTCTTAAAATCTATGGATTCAACAGATTTTCTTGCTTTCATTTTGTGATGAGCCAGAAAAGTTGATCGAATAGGAGGATGAATATCGAGTTTATGTTGAAGAGTATTCATAATTGAAAGAATGGTTTGAATTTGTTCTTGTGTGGGAGGTGAAGTTGATTTATTGGGTTGAACATAGGGAACAATCTGCTGAATTTCCTCAGTAACCTATTCGTCAGAAACAACACCAGTCTAACTAGAAGCAACAGTAGCAGCAGTCTGTTCTTTCTCTATTGGAGCAACAGGTTCAATCTCTGTTGTAGCAGCAAAGGGTGTCTTCTCTGTTGGAGCAGCAGAATTTTTACTTTGAATGCTCTCATTCCCATCAGCAGGAGGTTCCTTCTCAGTAGTAGGATCTTTCTCTATGTGGACAGCAGGAAGATCATCCAAATGTGTCACTAGTGATTAAGGAGAAGGATGGAAAGAATCATGAACTGATTGCTTGTATTTGTTAAAGACAACTAGAATAGACTTTGTGAAATCCTTTCGAAAACTAGCAACTATCTTGTCAAAAAGTTCAAATAGATCAGATTCAAAACCAGATTTTGAACTTTCTCCGGGAGGTCTAAGCAATGGAGAAATACTCTTTGTATCACTTTCTGAATCACTCTCTGCTTGGAGTCCTTAGCCTTGCTTGATTTCAAACTTTCCACCAGTCTTAAGCTTATAGGACTTTTTCGATTTCCCTAGCATTTTTTCTTTCCCAGCTCTCCTAAGTTGTATGTTTTCATCTTCATCACCTTGCTCATTGTCCTCTGCACCACTTTCTGCTTCAAGGACTAACTCCCCCTCAGCAAGTGCTTTTATTTTCTTCCAATCAAAAGCAAACTTGCTAAACTTAGGGTGTCTATACCAAGTGCCATCCATAGAAAACCAGAATTTCTCCGAAACCAAACTCCCCATGTACTTTAGATTGATTTCCCCAATTTTTTTTAAAGTAATTGGAATTTTGAAATTCTTGGGTCAGTCAATCTTTTTGTATTTGAAAATTTTCATTAAAAGACTTCCACATGGTTTGTTCTGTTGAGTTCTCCACATATGCCTCAAAATTAATCTAGGCATATCAATATGTAATTTCTTTTTCACAGCCAACACTACTAAGTTTTCTTCCTTAGAAATAGTTGTGGTACTGCCATTCTTTGGTAGAATGCAATCCACGACTACTTTGTGCAATAATCTTATCAATAATTCAAAATTTGGTGAGAAAATATCTTTTCAACAAATTGCCCAACTACTCCATTTAATTCCTTGTACATCATGCTTCTATCTAAACTCATCAGCCATTCATCATCCTTGATATCTAACACATCAAAATACTTTATCAAAGCTGTTCTTGTGAGTTTGATAGACTTCCCAACAATCTTTGATTTTAAAGATAAATCCTCTAAGTGTTCTAGATTATCATAGAACTCATTGATCAGACTTCCCTCAACAACATCCATTATTCCACAAATTTTTCTACATCCTATCCTATCTAGCCAATGATTCCAATAAAAATCATTTTTTTAAAGAACTTGAAATCTATATAAGCGCATTCAAGTACCTTGTTTTAAGTGAGCTTTTTCTTTTTGATAGGAGGTGTAGAATAATCCTTGGATCTTTTTCGCTTAACTGTACTTTTCTGAGATTTTTTTATTTTTCTTTAAGACCTTCTTCTTCAAAACCTTTTTGTTTGAAACCTTTTTCAGAACATCTTCAAACTATCATTCAAGTCCTCTGAGTCTTCCTCTGCCAAAGGTTGTGGTTCTGAGACAGTTTATGAACCTGATTTTTCTACTTGTTTTTCTTGATTCTCATCGTTCTTTCTTGATCATGCACAAATTTTTATCTAATTTCACGAGAAGTTGCTTTACTCATGATTTTTGAGGGTTCTATTCAGAATCGGAGGGCTCATCTTGAATCATTATGGTTCTGAAGATTTTTTAGTTTTAGGACCTTTGAAAGCAAGATGAGATGATTTGCAAGGAGCCTTGTGTTTTTAGGGTTTTTGATCCTTGAGAGAATTTGAAATGGAGAAGTTAGATGTTTCTGACAAGTAATACGTTTGAAGGTAGATGGAAAGACGCGGGAGAGAGAGAGTTAATTTTCTTTAATTCATTATTATTATTTTTAATTTAGAAAATAAGTGCCATGCGAAGAATAAATGCTCATATTCAAATTTTGAATAAAACAAGTTCCAATAAGAATAAAAGAATTAATTTAAAAAGGAATATACATGCCTATTTCATTCCTTAAGAATTCAAATCTATTTTTGTCTAATGATTTTGTAAAAATATCAGCACATTGATTTTTGTGAAAAATTCAATATTAATGTTTCCATTAGCCACATGATCCCTAATAAAATGATGCCTAATTTCTATGTTTTGATCTAGAATGATGCACAGGATTTTTTGTTAAATTAATCGCACTTGTGTTATCACATTTAATATTACATTGTTGTATTTCAATCCATAATCTTGTAATTGTTATTTTATCCAAAGAATTTGTGCACAACAGTTTCCAATTGAGACATATTCAGCTTTAGCTGTTAAAGCAACTGAATTCTGTTTCTTTGAAGACCAAGAAATCAGTTTATCTCCTAAGAATTGACAAGTACATAAGTACTTTTTCTATCAACTTACATCCTGCATAATCAGCATCTGAATATCCAATTAATTCAAAATTTTGGTTTGGATACCAGATTCCTAATTTTGCAGTGCATGCAATGTACTTGAAAATTCTTTTAACAGCATTTAAATGTGTTTCAGTTGGATTACTTTAAAATCTAGCATAAATACACACAGAAAACAAAATATCTGGTCTTGAGGCAATCAAATACAAAAGAGAGCCAATTAAACTTTATATAATTTTTCATTTACTTTCTTACCTTGAAGATCAAGATCAACCTGTGGAAGTACTCATTAGTGTAGCAACTTCTTTTGTGTTTTCATATCCATATTTCTTCAATATTTGCTTAGTGTATTTCTCTTGGTGAATGAATATTCCATCTTTTGTTTGTTTGATTTGTAATCCCAAGAAAAAATTCAGTTCACCCATCATGGACATTTCAAACTAGCCTGCATAAGCTTTGCAAATTCTTGATAGTATTGTTCATTAGTTGATCCAAATATTATGTCATCAACATCTATTTGTACCACTAATATATCATTATCTAATGTTTTGTAAATAAAGTTGTGTCAATCATACCTCTTTGATATCCACTTGAAATGAGATACTCACTAAGTCTCTCATACCAAGCTCTTGGTGCTTGTTTCAAACCGTATAAGCTTTTTTAATTTAAAAACATAGTCAGGTTTAAATGGATCTTCAAATCCAGGGGGTTGATCAACATATATTCTTCTTTAATATAACCATTTAAAAATGCACTCTTAACATCCATTTGAAACAACTTAAAATCTTTAAAACAAGCAAGCAAGCAAAAGGCGTATAGCTTCAAGCCTAGCAACAGGTGCAAAAGTTTCATCATAATCTATGCCTTCCTCTGTGAATAACCTTTTGCTACAAGTCTAGCTTTGTTTCTTCAATTTGTCCATTTTCATCTAATTTTTTTTAAATACCCATTTAGTACCTATAATTGATTTATTTTGTGGTCTAGGTACAATATTCCAAACATTATTCCTTTGAAATTGACTTAGTTCTTCCTGCATTGCATCAATCCAATTATTATCTTTCAATGCCTCATCAATATTACTTGGTTCTATCTCAGATAACAGAGCAAAATGATTTTCAATATTTTGTAACTTAGATCTAGTCCTTGTTCCAGATTCTATATCACCTATAATTAAGTTAGTGGATGTGTGATTTATATTTCCATGCTTTTGAAATTTGATATTATTAGAATTGTTTTCCTGATTGCTTTCTGCTTTAGTTTCTGCTTTATCTGATTCTAGTCTTATATCAGAATTACCTTCTGCTATTGTCTCTGCTTTAGGCTTATCTTCTAAAATAGTTCCAGATTTATCAGATTCAGGTAAAAACACATCATCATCATCGACGTCATTTTTTATATCATCAAGAAAACGTACATTGATGGATTCTTCAATTACTTTTGTTGTTTTATTAAAAACATGATATGCTCTACTATTTTGTGAATATCCAACAAAAATCTCTTCATCTGATCTTTCATCAAACTTACCAAGATTATTTGCATTCTTTTTCAAAGCATGTACAACCAAACACATGAAAGTATAAACAGATGGTTTTCTACCACGAAACAACTCATATGAAGTTTTTGTAGTATGTGGTCAAATATAAACTCTATTCATGACATAGCAAGCAGTTGATACAGCTTCAACCCAGAAATATTTAGCTATTCCACTATCATTTAGCATAAACGAGTCATTTCTTGTATTATTCTATTTTTCCTTTCTACCCCAATTTTGTTGAGGTGTATATAGTGCTGAAAAATTATGATTTATTTCATATTCTTCACAAAAAGTTATAAATAGGGAATTATCAAATTCTTTTCCATGATCAGTTCTTAAAGCAACAATAGACAATCCTTTTTCATTTTGAATTTGTTTAGCAAACTTTTGAAAAATATTGAAAGTATCGATTTTTTGCTTTAAAAAGAAAACCCATGTGTACCTTGAAAAATCATTACAATTACAAAATCATATTTATTTCCTCCTATACTTAGATTCTTGTAGGTCCAAACAAATCAAGATGTAAAAGTTCAAGCGGTTTTTTTGTTGAAATATATTTTTGCTTTTGTGAGAAATAGAAACCATTTTGTTTTTCAAACAAGTTGCATATTTCACATCATTTATATTTATCATAGGCAATCAACAACCAAATTCTTTTTAGAAAGTTTTCTAAATGATTAAAATTAACATGACCAAGCTTTTTATGCCAAATATGTATATTATCATTCATTGTGAGAAAACAACAAATTTAACTACAATGATAATTGATTTTGTATGGGGATGGGCACAATGCATGTTGTATGGTGATTGGATGATTGACAAGCTTTAATATCAAAAGTGGGAACAGCTTAATTGGTATTGATTGTGCAATGTATATTGATGATTGTTTGAATGTTAACTGGTTACAAAGTAATCAAATATAAACCTTAATCGACCCTTAAATAAATTGGGTATACATTGCACGATAGAGAAACTTGCATTATCATGGTAATCATGTCACGTATTAGCCTCTCAACCCTAGGGTAATTGTAAACCCTTGAATTTTTCAAGAATGGTTTTGGAATACCAAATCGAAACCCTAAAGATTGACCTAAGTTGAAACCAAACCTTAAACAATTTCGATCATGGGATTTATAAGAGAATCTTCAAAAACAAAAATAGAAAATTCAATAATCGTTCGATTCAAAAATCCAAACATGAGAAGGTCCATCTACCCAATCCATAATGTAAACCCCTCAATTTCTAGGGTTGGATTAAACCTTAACCCTGGTCAAATCGGAGTTTCAAAAGTCAATAAATATTAAGACAATCTAACAGTTTCAACTCCGGCAAACCCGTGCTCTCAAACCCTAGAAAACGAAATTGAGTTAATGGCTTATAAGAGTTCGTAATAATATAGGGTAGTATAAAAATATCAGATTCATAATTTTCTAGTGTCTTTCGGATCCGAACAGGATCAGTTTTCAAAAACTATGCCCTGATACACCGGATAGTGAAAATATTTCGACAATACCATTAGAATTGTCAAAATACAAGGATTTCAAAAATATTAGTTTCATAATTTTTTGGGAACTAAAAATATCGGATATAGCTCATTTACGCTTATTTTTATTACTATCGGTATTTTATTTGTCTAGTTTACTATTCATAATACTATTCCTACTATTCATTACTATTTCATTATCTCTACTTTTTCGTACACCTATTTCTTACCACCTATACACCTATTTCTTACCACCTATACACCTATTTCTTATACTTTTACATTTCCAATACAACTTTATTCACATCATACCTTACACATTATTTTTTTTCATTACAAAAATACAAAAATTAATCAAAACACTCTCTCTTTCTCCTTCCATACTGCCGGTCTCCCTCTCTCTTTCCTCTAGATTATTTCTTTTTCAATTTGTTTTATTACATCTAATTTCCACTCCAAAATTCTATAAATACCCCCTTTCCTCCTTCATTCTTTCACATATTCATTTTACATAACAAAACTCTATCAAAATTTTCTCTCAAAACCTCTCTCCAACAATCCCCTCTCAAAACACTCTCTACTAATTACTACTCTTCAAGAAAAATAGCAAAAACACTACCCATTCATCTCTTTCCAAATCCTCCATTAAACCTTAGGTAAAATCCTATCTATATCTCTTTATCATGTTTATACAACTTAGCATGGCTTAGTGTATGTTTTTTAGACTCATATGAGTGAAAGAAGCAACAATATGTTCATATTTTGTTTTTGTTCATGTTTATATTTTACATATGTTATTATGTTGTTGTTGTTATTGTTATTATTATCTTTGCTCTAGTCTAACTTCTATATAGTATTATGTATATTATGTATAGATATTATATATATATATTTCTTTAGAGTATATAAACTCACTTGTTATTTATTTATTTATTCATGCCTTGTAATTTATTTATTTACTTATTTCAAGTAATTTATTAAGACTAGTCTTTCTAGTCTTAGAATTGTTCATATCAAGTCAAAACAATTTTTCTTTCTTTCCTTTTTTTTTTTCTTTTGGGACTAGTCTATTTTTAGTCCCGGGTTACCTTGATGAAGCTAAGGCTCCCAATACATGATCGGGATATCTTGATAAAGCTAAGGTTCCCAATACTTGACCATATTATTATTACATTTATTTGCTTATGAGTATTTCTTTCTATCTTATTATATATTATTGTTACATTTTCATTGCTACATAATCATATTCATGCATGATTAGAATATTGTTGTCTTGAATAAAAAAATAAAAATGGGTTCTTTCTTAAACAAAGAGAAATAGACTAGATTTCTCAACAAAAGATCTAAGTTTTGTTTTGAATAAACTCTTTTCAAAAGATAAGCTAATCATAAATTCTAGAAGAAGTAGTAATGAAGATTTCTTCAAAATAATAAAAGGAACGCATTTATTTTATAAATCAAAACTAAATACTCCACAAAGATAGAATTTTTAGCATTGAACTTAAGATTTTAATTCAACCATATCTTTTATAAAACTTATATAGGTTCACTATAGAGTTTGAAAATCACATACTAAGAAAGTCTCTTCAAAACTTAATTTTTATATGTTGTTATTCTCTTTTCAAAATTAAAATGAAATTTTACTAAGATCTAATATTAACAATTCTTTATTAGGAAAGCTTTTCTTATAAATTTATCTAAAAAAAATCATTCCACCACTTGATAAAATATTAAGAATAAAATAAGTTTTTCCAATCAAGGTAAAATCAACTCACTATTTTAGAAACCAACTTAAAAAAATAAAATTTACCAAGAAAGTAAAGTTTAAAAGATAAACTTATTTTTCTAAAGAAAAAAAGGATATAAAAATGAAAGGAAAAATACATTTAATACAACTCCAAATATTTGACCACACTAAAAACTTAAGGAATATTTTGAAAAACTTATTTTTCAATCACTAGAAATAAAGTTGGTAAATAACCTAAAGAACCAAATTTTTGGAAATTAATTTACTTTTGAAAAGATAAGGAATGGAATTATAATAGGAAAACACTTACTCATAACAACGCAAGTATATTTTAGTTTTCCTTCTAGCAATTCAAAAAGAAGAGATTTTCAAAGTTTCATCTTTTAAAACTCTTAAAGACAAATTGTTTGTAAAATATCAAGATTGAGACAACATTACAAAAATCATGCATACAATATGAGTATATAATATATATATATATGTTCAAAGGATTTTCAACTATATAATTATCCATATATTTTGCTTAAGGATTTTTGAGTAAAGAGAAGTTTGGAAAATCATATTTTGTAAGCTATAAATTCGTAACTATTCTGTACTATAGTATTTTGCAACCCAAATGGCTTTTTATGACAAATATAACCTTAGAAATGGATAGATCTTTTCGAATAGGTAGAAAACGGTATATTATATGCGCAAATTCGAGTTAAAATGATCAAGTTATGGCCATTTTAAGTTGAAATTATCCTCTATATAAATTTTAATAATCTTATGACATGGTCGGGTGAGTTTATTTCCTACCTTCTACATACTTGTTTGTACTTGTAGCTAAAGGCACTAGAAGTAAGAAAAGATGAAAATGAATTATGTATGATAATATTGGTTGAAAGAATGCTAAGCATATCGAGACATGAACTGTTGTTAATTAAATTGTGTTTTATCACTATTATGCTGGAGTGTGTACAAATTCTGTGATCATCTTTAAATTACTTTAATTATATACTATGAGTTATATTAATTGAATTATGCATATCACGTAGTTAGTTTCATTTCATGAGATACTATACTCAATGGGACAAGAGTATAGTAGTCGGGTTTGCAGGAGCCATAAATCCACAAGATGGGCGAATAGAAGCCAGAAAGAACTATTTCAGGATGGGTGAGTAGAAGCCAGAAATAAACTACATAAGTTGAATTTCAAAGATGGATTTTAAAGAGCCTGAAACTGTCACGCCTCGAAGGGTACCCTAAACGTGGCAACCCGCCACATATAATATCAAGGCTCAAGAATGACTACCTTAGTCATGCGAAAGCCTTAGTATTACATGTAAGGCGTCTAGCACGGTAGCACGGTAATAGGAGACGCTTTTGAGAAGCATAGTTTAAGCAAGTAAAAATGAACATACAAGAATCCAGAAATAAAACATATTATATCATTAATATCCAAAGGTCTATTACATGACTTCTTAGGGGCATACCCCCGCTAATCCCAAGGATCGTGATAATCTTTACATCATCCAAAATACCACATTAAAGATTTCAAAGGAATTCTAATCTAAGTCTTCGAGTAGATTTTCTCTAAAAGCTTCAATACACAAAACTTACACGGATACGGGGAGGCTTCAGGCACAAAAATAGGTGTTCCTGAGAATACAAATACCTATAGGGGTGTAAGCTTATGGGCTTAGTGAGTAAATCCCAAAATTCATACTCAAAGTAAATTATCAACCAAGTTTATTATTTAAACATATGGAATGCAACAACCACGTGAGCATACAAGACATATGACTTTCCGGGAATCATATGTTGAATGAATTACGTCCTTCATTCGGGGTTGGGTATTCGGGCCAATTACAGCCACAACATAAAAAAAAAAAACACTTTTATAGATCTTACCGGCTCCTATACGCCATCAAAAACTTGTAGTTATTACAAGCTCCTACTAGCCACCAATTTTGTAGTTTTTACCGGCTCCTACTCGCCACTTACATGATATACCGGTTCTGCCTACCACCACTATTATACACTTGTCCCACCAATTATATATTAGTGAATGAAATGTGACTCAACATATGAAGTGCATGAATAAATTATTAATTAAGGTCTAGTAGTTACATTTAACTTCTTTCAAGTGATCAACCAATTTCAAACACTCCAAGATATTAATGCACATACAACTTTATTGCAAACAAATCGAGTTTCGATGTACTTATTATTCTTTCAAAATATTATCATACACTTCTTTTTTATTTTGCCTAAATTCTAGTGCAACTAATTTTATAAGCACAATCAAGAGTATGAGAAAAATAACAGGGAATAAACTCACTCGGCCATGATGACACTTTTCTTGAGATGGATGAGTCATTTGGGATTTCCACTTAATCGTAGTAATCTTCGGGATACGAACAATCTTCCTCGAGATTATCTAATGAAGAAGAATACCTAAAATGAGTATTTCATGAACTTCTATTCTTGGAGATTCTAAACTTTTCTTAAAATCGCGGTAAAATCGTATAAGAGGAAATTTCAACTTAAAATGGCCATATCTTGCTCATTTTAACTCAGAATTTCGCGTATAATATATCGTTTTCTACCTACTCGAAAAGATCTACGCATTTCTAAGCTAATTTTCATAAAACTAAGTCGTTTGGGTTCCGAAAAAGCAGCGACCAGATTTGCCACGAATTTGCAAACACTTGTTTTCCTTCTTGTAAAATAAACTCATTTGAAGAGATGAATATTTCAAGTATTTTGTAAACTTTTTGAAAGGTATATACATATATGTAATGACTCATAATAAATGTATGAAGTAAATGAAGTTGTCTCAACTTATCAAAAGTAAGGTTTTAAAAGATTTTGAACTTGAGATTTTATTGGAATATTCATTTTACTTCTTGAAAGATCTTGAGTTATTTGAGATGAATATTCTTTTTCTAAATTTAATCTTTTGTAATTACTTTAAATTCCTAAGATGTGGTTTTATTTTCTAAACTTGGATTCGAAAGTAATAAAATGATATTTTTGTTTCTTGTAATGATTTCAAAAAAAATTTATTTCTTGATGAAAGATAAGTTTTCATAAAACTTTTTGTTTATATAAGAAAAATCATTTCCAAGCATGTTCATGAGTTTTTAAGAAATCTATTTCTTACTTTTATTTATCAAGAACCTTTAGTTTATGAAAACACTTCCCCATTTATTTTTATTGAGACAAAAACATTATGTTCATGCATGAATATGAATCATGAACTATAGAAATATAGAGGAACATAATAACTTGAAAGAATAAGCAAAGAAGAAAGTAAATCAAGTATTGGGACCTTAGCTTCATCAAGGTACCCCGGGACTAAGAAAAGACTAGTCCCGAAAAGAAAAGAAAAAGAAATTGTTTTGGCTTGATGAGGACAAGTTTAAGACTAGAATGACTAGTCTTAAAAACAACTTGAAATAAATAAATTGCAATGAAGTAAATAAATTGAATGAAAGATAAATAAATTGCAAGACATTGAGCTTATATGCTCTAAATAATATATATAGCTATATAGATATTTAAATAGTTATGAACATAAAGGAAACATAAATAAACATAAAGGAACATAAAGGAGTTGAGATTATGAACAAAAACAAAGTATGAACCTATGGTTGCTTTCTTAACCTTCATGGTTTTGGAAAACACACACTAAGTTCATACTAAGTAGATGAACATAGGAATTTCTTGAAGAAATTTTACCTAAAAAAAAGACTAAAGAGAGCTTTTCTTGTAAGAACTTCTTGGAGAGAATTCTTGAGAGATTTTGAGAGAGTAACTTTAGTAAAGAAGAAGCGTGAAAGTGGTGAAGGTATGAGGGGGTATTTATAGGAAAATATGGGAGATAATTTGTGTTAATTAAATAAATGAAAAATAAAATAATTTGAGGCATCATAAGGGGGGGTCGGCGCTACTTCATGCATAAAAGAGGGGAAAATTTTATTTTTTTGTTATTTTGTTAATTAAAAGTAAGAAATGAAAGATGTGAAGTTGTATCAGAAATGAAAATGTGTAAGAAATAGGTGTATGGTTTGTAAGAGTAGGTTGTAAAGAAAAGTAGAGATAGGTGAATAGTATAAAATAGTAGAAAATAGTGTAATGTAAAAGTAGACATGACAATTTAATGCCGGTAGTAAGAAAATACGCGTATAAAAGCGATATTTGATATTTTTAGCTACCGAAAAATTATGAAATTGATAATTTTGGAAATCTTATATTTTTACGAGTCTAACGGTATATTCGGAATATTTTTTCTATTTCGAGCTCCCGGACACGTTTTTCAAGAGTCGTGTCCGATTGGGTTCAAAGGACACTCGAATTTTGAAAAAATGATTTTTTTAAAACCTATAGCTATTACGAACTATTACAGCTAATTTTTCCAACTTCGTTTTCTAAGGCTAGAGAAAACGGCAATGCCGGACTTAAGCGGTTACGGTAAACTAGGGTTTTGTTAACTCTGGAAAATCCGATCGACTTTCGATTGGGGTTTAAACTATAATTCGAATCCAAAAATTTCGGGGATTTACAGAAACACCTAACCTCTTAATGGAAGGGTAAATCCATTCAAAACATATGATTTCCGGTAGATCATATATATTACTTGTTTATTTGCTTGATGCATTCATATGCTTGTTTAATAACTTGTTTGAAATTATTGATATGAGTACGTTAATTTAGGAATATTCTCACTAAGCTAGTTATGCTTATACTCCGATAGACTTTGTTGTAACAGGACCAATATCTTTTATGCCCAAGGACTTCACATACTCGAGTGGAATTATGATTGGTGAGCTTCTGGAAATTCTTTGAAGATCTTAGACTAAATATCCTTTAATATCTTTGATGTTAGTATTAAAGTCTAAGCTGATATTATGATTGTTTGGAGATTGATAGGGGAAATCCCCTAAGGTAATGTAAGGATTATATTCTTATAATGTTGTTAAATTAGATGGTTATCTAGAATTCTTGTATACTGTATTTACTATCTCGAACTAGACATCCCACCGATGTCTCTTGTTATTGTGATAGATAAAAGAATATGTGTAAGATTTTGTAAGAATATGGTATAACAATGTAAGAAAAAGGTGAGTAATGTGAATAGTAATATAGTGAATAGTATTGGATAGTGGAAAAGATAAATTAATTATTGATAGAGATAAAAATATGCATATAAAGGCTATAACTAGTGTTTTTATAAGCTAATAAAATTTTATTTGATATTATATGGATATCTTAATATTATACTAGTGTAAATTATTTGTCGAAATATTTTGCATTGTTTTCCATGTTGGTGATCAGATACAGAATCTGACACCGTAAAGGTTCTAACAGATTACCCTTTCAGAAAAACTTACTATTCTAAGGTATATGCCTAATTATATTTTAGGTTCATTTTGTTTTTCTAAATTATGTAATATTTTAGGGTTTTAGAAACTATCTAATTCGATCTATGGTTTAAAGTTGACTCGGTTTGACTTCAAAATTCTGATTCTAATATCAGCTCTAAGGTTTTATTTATAAAATTACCAAAAAATCTAGAAATTTACAATATGTGTGTATGACTATTAAGCAATATCAAGTAATACATAAAATTAATAATTAAATTTTATTATTGTTTTGGTGTGGACATAATGACCGCTTCTGTCACACGAAGACTTCAATACTATGTACAAGGCGTCTAACACATAGAGGAGACACATCGAAGTGATACATTTCATATTGATACAACTTGAGTAACAATGTAAAGGAAATACAATTCAATATATTTCAATTACAAATCATCGAAAGATTTCGCTACATAAAACTATTACAAAGCAACTCACAAAACCTAGCTAATATCTTCAAGTATCCTTATTTCCTACAGGAACCCCAAGGTCATTCTCGGCTCCAGACATCTCGGTCCTCAGGTAGCATTCTTCCGTCAACCTGTTTATTCAAACATCTATTGGGGTATAAGCTACACTAGCTTAGTGAGAGTTCTCTTAATTTCGTACCATAACAAGCAAGTTATAAATCATCCATATGTTATGCATGAACAAACACATGAGTAGATAATTATGTATGGGTATCCAAAAACCATACACAGAACGAATTTACGCCCTCCGTATCTAAGGGTTAGGGATGGTATTGGAAGTTTACATGACCTACTGCTAGTCCCCAAGCCCCTTAACTCTTAGCAATCGACTCGGCTTGGTTCATGCATGGGATGCATCCCTGGTGTCACGGTCCAAGAGTTGAGGACTTTTATAGGGGTGTTTAACTCAAGCATATAGAGTTAAGAGTGGCATCAGCAGAAAGTTTGTTCGTGGTGTAGGTTATCTCTGAAGGCGGGTCTAGCTTCCGTGAACAAACTGGTTGAGAGTTAATGCCGCTCTCCTGATGAGGCTAAGGCAGGCTGAAACCAGTTGATATAGTTGAACCTCTCAAACACATGGAGGATCGTGACGAAGCCAAGAAGGCACTCCTTATGAAAATGTGGGGTTCGAAACAAACTTGAGAAGTTAGGGAAGATAAGGTTGGCTCGCCATCCAGATTAGCAACAAACGATGATATGAGGGATGGCCGAGCACTGCATGGGAACTCTTTGAGGGGTGAAACTCCCATCCCGTGACAAATGGTATCAGAACCAAAGTTCCCAGCTCCATCAGACCGCTTAAATGCTACCCTGAGTTCTGAACGAGTGGGTAATTCTTGTTGTGGATGCGGTTCGTGTGGGTAAAGCTCAAGATGAGCGACCACTAGAAATAGGACATTGTTGCCAATGGGTAGCAGTGTCGCAAGTCGTAGAGACAAGGATTTTCCCTAATCTTGTTGTCAATTCAGCTCGCGTGGATGAAGCTCAAGTGGAGCGGCCACCAGAGTGAGGACATCGTTGCTTTAGGGCAGCTGTGTCACAAGTTAGGATTGAAGCAAGATCTTATGCTCAAACCCTATGATTGGGCAACTCAACAAGAGGCGATCTCGGAGGATGGACGAATGGGTGAAGGCGAGAGGAAGCCTATGGAAGCCCGAAGTCCTTGTGAGATGATCTTGGGTGTGTTGACAATGGGTGTGGAGAAGGGGTGAGAGCTTGAGAGTTGGTAGTGGCTGCATCAAATTTGCCTCATGACGAGGACGTCATGAATTTAAGTGGTGGGGAGAGTGTCACAGTTCAAGAGTTGAGGACTTTATGGGAGTGTTTAACTCGAGCATATAGAGTTAAGAGTGGCATCAGCAGAAGGTTTGTTCGTGGTGTGGGTTATCTCTGAAGGCGGATCTAGCCTCCCGTGAACAAACTGTTGGGAGTTGATACCGCTCTCCTGATGAGGCTAAGGTAGGCCGAAACCAGTTGATATAGTTGAACCTCTTAAACACATGGAGGATCGTGACAAAGCCAAGAGGGCGCTTGTTATGAGAATGTGGGGCTCGAAACGAACTTGAGAAGTCAGGGAAGATAAGGCTGGCTCACCATCCAGATTAGCAACAAACGATGATATGAGGGATGGCGAGTGCCGCATGGGAACTCTTTGAGGGGGGAAACTCCCGTCCCGTGACACCTGGTGCGCTTTAGTTCCCTAGAATGAACTCAGATCCCGGGTGTCATTCTCCAAACGTGACCTTAGACCATACCGATCTTCTTGCATAAGAGTAGCACGCTAGCAAATGTAACTCGACCGATGCAATGCATGACCAATTTATTTTTGCTTAGGTCAAGTTATTCATCCATTCTTTAGAGTGACCAACGAATATCATAAACATAAACAAAAACAATATGAACAGTGTAGTTATCCAATCGATCCATGGTTTTGATATGCTTTAGTATTCATTGGCATACATACATCAAAGTCTCATCATCTATCCCATCTCCATTCATAACGGTTTCTATCTTATTCCTATAATTCTAATGCAACTAGCTACAAGCACAAACAATATAACATAATAAGAGGAAAACTCACATGTCCATTGGACTCTGGTCTCTTAATCGTAATAGTCAGGGAGCAACGAATCCTCGAAAACAAAGTCACCTAAGGAAAGAAATACCCAAATGAGTATTTCAACTAAAAACTAATCTATTCTATCTCATACAAACTATCAAGTTCGTAATTCTTGTCCGAAGCGGGAATTCCAACTTAAAACGGCCATAACTTGGTCATTTTAACTCGGAATTTAGCAAATTATATATAGATTTCTATCTACTTCGAAAGATCTATCTAATTCTAGTATCATATTTAAGTTTTGAAAACTTTTAAGCTTCGAAAAGATCAGATCAGTAGCAAAAACCAAGTTAGAAAATGATTTTATGAAAGTTTATGAAGTTTCTACCAGTCAAAGCAAGTATACATGCAATATGAGTAAGTTACTATCATAAATGATATGTCATGAGATATATATGTACATGTTCTTGATGATATTGAATAAAAGAAATTTTTAGAAAACTTTTTCCTTGTAAGACTTTATGAAAAATCATCTTAGAAAAGCTAGTCTTATAGTCTTGACAATTCCCACTTGTTTTTAGAAAAATTCCTTGAAAAAAAAATTATTTATTCTTGTTAAAATTAAGTCCTCATTATGTATATTCCTTAAGGCCTTTGTTTTTCAATAAAAATTCTCATTTTACACTTTGTAAACATGTTTTTAAATATGGTTCATCCCCAAATCCGAATTCGTAAAAACTATTATTGTGTGATTCCTTTAAGTGAACTCATTTGATACTTAGAAACTTAAGGCTCAACCATACCTAACCACTAAGGACTTCATTTCTTTAATAAAACTTCTATTTTGAGTTTGGAAAGTAAGTGTTTTCATGCTATTACTCTATTATTACGAATTTCTTAAAATGACAAGCAACTCAAATTTTCTTACTTTATTTCTACTCCTTGTTTTATATATTTTTCTTAGCAAATCCCATCTCAACTTATAAAAATCATTACTTGATGATATCTATGACCTATACTCTTCATTTTTCATATAAAACACAAGTTTTGGAGTTGATGAAAGGGTTTTTAAGGCATGGTCTTGAAACCATCTGAATTTACAAATTTTTTTTTGGACATATCTTTTGATAAAATCCATCTAAACTTATGAAAATTCATCTTTACATATCCTATCTTAAGAGCCTTCCATATCTTGAATAAAATCTTCATTTTTGAGTTGGAAAGCATGTTTTTAAGTTATGCCTTAGTCTAGATCCGAAAATAGAATTTTTTTTTTAAATAATATTTGAAAATCACCTTTAAATCATATAAAATGAAGTCTTGATGATATATGCCCACTAAGCCTTCATTATTTCAAGTAAAACTTCCATTTTGACACTTGGAATGTAGTTTTTAAATATGGGTCTTGCCTAGATATGAATTTCACCTTTTTTGTTTGAGTTCAAAACCAAGATCTACACTTACTATGAACATAAATATAAGAGAAATCCATGGTAGTAAGCTATAAACTCATAGATCTAAATATAAACATAATCGAAGTTACATAAAAGTTAGATCTACAAAATATAACAATTTCTAAAGAAAATGATAAGATCACAAGAGAATAATCATGAGTATGATGAGTGTTTCATTTTAACATCATCATCTTTAGGTTTTAAGCTTATGGAAAGGCATTTGATGCATGAAACTCTCACTATACTCCACCTACATCAACTATGGAAGCTTGGAATATGAGTTTTACCAAAGAATCTTGAAGAAATATGTGTGGGAGCTCAAATATAGTATAGGGGCAGCAAGTGTTTCTTGCAAGAACAAGAACAAATGAAGAGAGAAAGAGAGGAAAATTGCAAGGAATGATAAAGGTTTAAAGGTGTGAATGAGAGAGGGTATATATAGAAAGATAGGAGGAGTTAAAGACACTTTAAATGAAGTAAAAAAAAAAAAAAAGAAATGGCAGAAATTACTTCCCTATAGCTGGCGTGAATTGTTGAAGAGAGAGGGAGAGAGTTTAGTTGGTTTTTGACTTGAAATTGTGATGTGTAATTAAGTGTACCTGTTGCTTCTTAAAGAAGGATTGAAATAGGTTTATTTTAATCAATTTTTGAAGTGTTTCAAAGGAAAAAAGGCAGCTAAAAGAAGTCTAAAAATCTGCCATGAAATGATAAATGAAGTGTAGAAGGAGTAAAGTGAAAAAAAGGTGATGTGTGAAAGATGCACCATAGGTATAGGTTTGTGAGAATACTTTTTTATAAATAAAATAAAAAAAATAGAAAAATGCATTCTAAATTTTTGTAGCAGAATTTTCATAATTAAAATAAGATAATTAATTTATTTATTTTAGTGAATTATCAAATAAGTTACCGGTATGATCAAAATTCGCGAATACGAGCTATCATTTAATATTTTTATGACCTGAAAAATTCTAAAAGGTTATTTTATGAAAATAAAAATATTTTTAATTATTAAATTAATTTATTTTATTTTTAGTATAGGGTCTTAAACATAAACTAATCCCATAAAAACCCGAAACGGACTAAATTTTAGAAAAACAGAATTTTCTATGACATATAAAATATTTATCTAAAAATATAAGGGTTCATGAGAATAGTAAAATTGTGTAATGAATAGTAGTGAATAGTGCAAAAGACTAGTTAATTATCGATAATAAAGAAATACGAATATAATAATAAAATCAGATATTTCTAGTTGTCAAAAAATTATAAAACTGATATTTTTGAAATCCCTATGAAAATACAAGTTTAACGGTATTAATGGTATATTTTTTATATCTCGAGCCTCGGGACAAGCTTTTCAAAGCCTGTATCGGAATGGGTTTGAAATAGGTCAAAAATTTACCAATCTGATATTTTTAAGCGACCTTATATTACTACGAGTTATTCTACACACTTAAACCACACCTCGGCCTCTAGGGCTAAGAGTGCGAGATTGCCAGACTTAAACTACTATATTCCACTTAGGATCTCGGGTGACTTTCCGATTTAGATCTTTGCCAATCTGGAAACTGAGGATTTCTATTTATAAAACACATTTAGTTTGAGAAATTTATTTTAAATTTTATTTTTGTAAGTATTTCATATCTCTTAACGTTTTCGGAATTCTTGAATTGAGTTTTATTTCCGAAGGTTTATCGTTATTTACTTTTAATAATTTGTTTTTGAGTTATATATTACCCGATTTTACAATTCAGAGTTAAGTATAGAATTTGTCATACGTAGCGGTTTTAGATTTAAAGACTGTTGAGTTCTTATTTTATTTTTAAGGATTCTCATTTTCTCAAGATTAAGAAATTTCTAGATTCGTTCGTGATTTAGGACTAGTCGAAGTTTGGTTTTAATTCGGAGTCATTTTTAGAGTTTATCTTTGATGTTTATTTTGGAATTATTTTATGAAATTTTTCGGGGTTTACACATAATGACTTTGATACAAGAAAAATAATATGTCTAACATTTTTTTATATTTAATAAGTGCATTTATTATATACGACTTCAATTATATGTTTCTTCTTTTTTTCCCCCTTTTATATAAGCATTTTAATACTAATTTTTCCTTAAACAATTAGTTGTACATATAGTTTAATTTTATACTTATTTTATATCGCGAATGTTATCATAACGTTACATTTAATTTTTGCACAAACTATTATATATTTCTATGTTTGTATGTATATATATAAAGAGTAATATGTGAAAGCATATCTACTCTCTTAATGAAAAACTATATTTATATCATTAATTTTTTTTTTCTAATTAGGGAAGAAAGATTTGAATTTAGGACTTTTCTTATGAGATATCAAGGCATATGTCACTAGGCCATAAGACCATTAGTGTATTTATATGATTAATAAAATTAATTATTTTTACTAATATTGTATCCGTATTATGAGTGTGGTGTTTACTAATGCCAATTATGTTATAAGATTTTTAACAATACATATCATATTGGCCCTAAGAAAAAAAGCGTGTGACAATGAAAAACTATTAGCTAACTAAATGAATATCAAAGACTTTGCTTTTAAGCCTAATGGCATATCTGAACGATCTAATTTATCTTATAATCGTTTCACGTAAAATGATAAAAACCTATTATCTGAAACACAAATATATTGAATATAATATAATTCAACACAATCATAAAATTAGTTAACTAGTTTGTTGTGTTAGTTAGAATTGAAAATATTTTTCTTGACAAATTGTGTTTAACTAAAATGAACTTAAGTTTATTCAATACAACTTTAAGTCAAATTCAAGTTTTAAATTTTAAGTTTAATCAAATTTGTACTGTAAGTTCTAACTTGATTTCAATGGTGTACTGTCTCAACTTGATTTGTTAGCATACCTAAATACAATCAAGCTTATGAAGGCTAGCAGCAGCACGAGGCTTTTGAAGTTGAAGCCCCCCTTTTAATAAAAGTTTAAAATGAAAAAAGATTTACAAAAAAACGAAAGAAAAAATAAGGCCCTATGTATTATATGGGCCGAAAGATCAAGTTAAAGCCCTAAGAGACTATGTTACCCAATGGACCTTTAGCCCCAACATAATTGGTGCCTTCTTGCCTAAGTACCAAGGAGAACTAAATCGTACAAGCATTGATAAGATTCTGTTTTGACTATGTTGTCGATCTTCTACTCTCAATAATCTTGCTAAAGGAATGTTTTGATTTTGATTATAAAATTTAATATTATAAATTGGACTTTTACACCTTCATTTCCTTATTTAGTTGTTGACATCTTTTATATACGGCTATCTTCCCTAAAAAAAATTCTATTATGAGCTGGAAAAAAAAAAAAAGAAAAAAGAAAAATTTTGTAAGAAGATCCTTTTTATAATTCATTCTCTGTCCATGAAGCTCTAAGGTGTCTTAGCTAAGGACACCCACAATACAAGTATGCATAAAATATTCAAATGGGCTAGCAATAAATGCAATTTAAGACCTTGTGCTTGCTGTGGGTTTGGTATCTGGGCTAACTTGACAACTAAGCAGTTCAATCAGAGTTACCATTTTTTAGTAACATCATGATTATTCAATATTTAGCTATGAATGTTCATAAAGGTAGTTCTATCGGATTTTATTATAGCCATCAGAGTTAATTACATACGGTAGATTTAGTTAACTTTATAATGGATAGATAAAAAATTATACATGCCAAAAGCACTATTTTTGTACATACATATTACAGAGTAAGGTGAAATATAGAAGATTTTACAGGGAATCATGACTGTATCAGTTCTGGTATAAGTTTCAATAAGAATGTGAGCTCGTTCTGCGAAAATTGAGGTTTAACCTTTGATTTTGCATCCACTAGCCCTGCTTTGAGCAAATTTTCTTCACCTTGCTCGGTGGTTGAATCGGAGCCATCTGACACCACCTCAGTGATCTCTTGAACTACATCTACTATTACTCCCTCTACTCCCATCAAACGTTGCATATAGACAACCTCTGGCACATTGCTACAAAATACAGAACAAAATGATTTCCCATAAGTATTAAGGACCAACTGGATTTTTAATGTGATTAGAAACCAACTGTAGTTTGTCAAAGTTGCAAGAAAGCTTACTTCAATTGACCATAAGTTACTAAGCAGAGGTTAGACTCTTTGATCCTTGTCACCGCAATGGGGTTCCTCAAAACAGCCTTTACCTCAGATACGATACCTTGGAGGCCGCTGCCAAGACATAGCTTAATGGCTTCATCCAGGGAGTTCCTCCTCACATCAGCATAAATTTGAGATCCTCCATTAGTGAGGAAGAACACCTGAAGCAAGGCATCATCAAAAAGAAAACCTCTCAAAAAGTGTTGCTAAGAAGTAATCCTCCAACTTCCATCATATAATTCATTAAACATTCCATGTTCCTTTGTCCTACAGCGAGGGAGAAGTGAACTTACAGGGTACGAGTTCTGCAGCTTCCTGATTAAACAAGCTGCATCAGGTTGGAAGCTTGAGAAGATGATAGGCCTGTCCTTGGCATAATCATACACCACCTGTCACATAAGGTTCAGTGATTTAACTAAATTGAAACTATCTAGATTTTACACACGTGCAAGTTGTCCTTGTGACTGAAAGAATTAGTGGGAAACTGAAGTGGGAATATGTAATGCCTTTGGATAAATTAACCAAGTTCCAGTATACCTGAAGAACAGTATTGAGTACATGCACAAGGTGTTCCCCTTCATATACTATCTGGTCATCAAACTTCAGCTCGATGTTGAACCCTTTTGAAGGATCCACTTCCTGGAACACCTCTTGCAAAGTACATAGAGGAGCATCTTTTTCCACTTTCCACTCCAAGATTTTCCCATCCTTTGTTTTTCTGTAAAGAGGTTTCCCCACCTGAAATCACAACAACAGCAATCTCAACAAAATCAATTCCTGGTGCAATCTTCAGTAGATGTAGTGGAAACTGCAAAAGTCCCTAGTTCAATTACCTCATGGGGATTTTTCTGGGGTCCATAGGAAAGGAACTCGGGTAAAGTAAGATCTGTGACTCTTCTCTCGATAATTTCTCCCTGAAACCAAACAACAAAGACATGAATTACAATACTTAACAGATATAAGTTTCCAGTTTTGCTGATTAACGAATGAAATTGGGTCCCAAACCTTGCTTTGTGTGAGGATGAAGTTGTCATGGAATATGACTGGGCAGCTGTCTTTGGTCACCTACAAAAATGAGGTCCTTTTTTTTTTACAGATCCTACTATATTGACACAGGGCAGAAGGAAAACAAACAAGCAAACCAATCAGTACCACAAACTTCATCAGTAATAATTCAAACGTCTGAATTTAACACAACAAACACCCTACATGATATTCTATAATCAATTTTTCCAAACAAAAATTTTGGATTTGTTGCCACAATATACAAGATATGAAAACACTTCCACAATATTTTTGTGAAATTTTTTAGGCTTTACGGTTTTCATTTTTTCAATTTTTGGCTTAATTTTGGTTGAACTTAATTCTGAAAAAAAGAAATAAAAGACAACGAAAGAACAGGACAGTTGTCGGTTAAAGCAGCAAAAAGACAGAACCAGCGGTGGTACGATGGTGTTATTTTTTTCGTGGCGACTGGGGACAGAAACCGAGACACATAAAATAAAACAAGCCAACAAACTACAATAAACCCATTTATTTCTACCTTCTAAACATGAAATATATTCAAATCACATCAAACAAAAAATCCTTAATTTTCTTCTTCATAGATGATTACTTAGAATATAATAAATAAGAAACTAACTAAAATATTAGATAATTTTTTTTTTTCACTTTTTGTGCATTTATTTGATGAAAATTGAAAACATATAAGTGTATCTAAAGTTCAAAACTAGCTTAACGGGATCATAATTCAAATACTATATAATTGAATCAATTATGTGATGGCATCTAATTTAAGGTTTTATTAGAGTAAATGGATATAAAATTTTACCAGAATCTAAGAGAAAAGGTTTTTTTTTATTTTTTTTTTTCACATAATTTGATTACCTGAACGTCGAACTCAACGAAGTCGATGGGGAATTTAGTAGCAGCATTGAAAGAGAGAATGGAATTTTCTTTGAATGCTTTCAGTCTCTGATCAGAAGATTGTAGTGCATTCATTCCATTTCCTCTATGTCCCATCACCACAAATTTTGGCAATATATACGTATTATTTGCATTTACAACACCTTCTTAACTCCTGAAAAGAAAAAAAACATTACATCAAGATTATGATCGTACCTCTCCAACGGAAAAAGAACTTTAAAAAAGGAAAAGAAGGGAAGAAATAATTAGGACATCAAAGATAGAACATACCTTGGATCAGTGAACAAGAAAAGTTGAATGTGGCATTGTCTGGGATTTTGTCGATATTATTAGGAACATCAGAGAAGCGAACAGCTTTAAGAGCCATTCTATTCTGTTCTTTTATTGTCTTTGTTCGTGGATACTACGTTGGAAGGAATCAAACACAGAGAGATATAGGTACATCTACAATCTAAAACACAGTGATAACCATGACTCACAAAGAGAGGTGATAAGGTGTATTTAAAAGGATAAAAACTTTTTGTTAATGGAAAAAATAAATAAACAGTTAAAATTTTCGATTTCTACTTTTTTTTTTCCTTATCTTGTTATGTACTTTTTTGGATTTTATAATAGAAGATAATAGAAGAATATTCCAAGTACCAGAATATCCAAAGAACAAGAGGGTAAAACAGGTCTGGACTTTTCCAAAAGTTTTGCATGGTGGGTGATGATGTGATGACAGATGGAGTGAAGAACATGCAGCGGTTCTTAGAGCTTATACTTTTCTTCCTTTTTTTTTTTTTTTTAATTCTAGGAGGCTTGGTTGGTTTAATTTAATTTTTTTTTTTGGTACTTAATGCGTGAGAGGTTCCAGAACACAAGCACAAAGAATATGCCAAAGAATATATTTTATTTATATTAAATATAGCAACTTTTTATTCTTCAGGAACATACAGTGGACATTGTCTTTGGGTACAATGGAATGGGCATTCGGTTCTCTCCTCTCTATGATTACGGGGAAACATTCGTCTCAGATATATATGTCCTTCCATTTCTCCAGTTGTTGAATAATTTTTACCGTTAAGCTAATTTATAGTTTACATGGCCATCAGATATGCTATATGTTGTTATTCAAATGAATTTATTTTCTCCTTCACCAATATTTTTAAAATATTTATTATAAAATAAAAGTCCCGTAATTTAGTTCGAGGGATGGACTTGCAAGAAACAGGAAAAAACACAAAGAAGAATGGCTCCATGTGTAGTGGCCCAAATTGATGGAGGAGGAGAGACAAAAAATTCTCGGTGGATAATTATGATAATGCCACCTTAGTCCATGATGTGTCGTGGTGTATTACATGTGAATAATAAGTTACACAAAACTTATAAAATTATGATGAGCGTCTGTTTTGGATTTCCACTAAGTCCTGGCCTTGTCGGACGATCCCATCATTAATATTCCAAGCTTTTATTTCTTGAAATACTAAAAGGGTATGGCCAATTAGAAGAAAAAAAAGAAAAAAGAAAAGAAAAAAATCCATTGAATATAAATAATACATATAAGGACGCAATCAGTCAATCATTAATGGATTTTTGACCCCTCCAACTCAATAAAATTCTTATAGATTCAACCTTGTAGAGTAATTATTGGGTTTTATATAGGTAAAAAAAAAAAAAAACTGTATGATATTAAGATCGAGTTTGATATCACTAGAACTCGATGGATACCTTACATGTATCACGTGGTCCATTATTTCTAGTAAAAAAATAGTAATATAAATATATTTACATAATGTAAACATAGTAACAAGCTAAATTTAAAAACAGGTTGGCAAAAAGAAGGTGAATTGTTATATTATTAGACTATTATTTTATTAGCTTAAGTCTGCTAAATGTATTAAAAAAAAATAAGCGGGGCGAGTTCGAGTTGATAATCGGATAGGTAATTAGGTTGATAATCAGACGAGTAACCGGACGGGTGGGGGGTTTTAAGGTAAACCCTGTAAGGCGGGTTTGGATATAGAAAGAAAACCCTATAAGGTAATAAAGTTAGGTTGGATATGTCCTATAGTGTAATGGGTTCGAGTTTGGGTTTATATGACCCGTTCGAAACCCGACCTGGTTATATCCTTATACATATGCGTTGCATATTTCTGTTTGGTTAGGTTTTTCTAATAGATACAGATACTTTTTGTTAAAAAAAGTTGGCAGTTCTTATGAAAAGATCAAATATAGATAAAATATAAATACAATCAAACATATTTACACATATTTTTCGATACAGATATAAATAAAAAACATACCATTATATACATATACGTAAGTTGATGCTATATAAATTCAAATGCCTATACCCATATATATATATATATATATATGATGTGAACTTATTATTCAATAAATGTATATTAAAAGTCATGTGATATGGTAATCTTTTAAAATAAATAAATAAATAAAATGAAGGAAAGAATTTAAATTATTCTTTTTAATCATCAGGTTTTTATAGATAGAATTAGAAAGTAAAGAATTAATGTATTTGATTATATATGTTGTAGTGTATGAATGTTGAGTAAATTTAAGTATAATAACTTTTATAAAACCAATTTAGTAATGAAATTGTCGATTTAAAGTATTCTTTCTATTCTTTTAGAGTTTGAATTTTATAAATTAGACTTTTAATATGCAAGCCCTTAGATTTTTTATAGTTGTATTAACCTTCATCAACCGGAAATCAAATAAAAACCCTAATAGCCATACAAGTCAAAATAATGTGTTTAGATCTGGCAATCCCGTGCTCTCAAACTTAGAACAAAAAAAGCAAGATAATTAGAGATTTTGGTCCGTGGGAATATAGCAGAACATAAAAAGATCAAATTCGAGAAAATTAAGTTGGTTTCGTACCCGAATGGGATCAATTTTCAAAATTTGAGTCAGAAATCATGGAATGGTAAAAATATTCCAATAATACCGTTGGACTCGTAATTATATGAGGATTTATATTATAATAGTTTTAGAATTTTTCAATATCTAAAAATATCAGATATAGCATTTTTACACGTATTTTTATTACTACAACTAATTTAATTGTCTTGTTTACTATTCATCACTATTCATTACTATTCTCTACTATTCATCTATCTCTACTTTTCTTTACAACCTATTCTTACTACCTATACACTTATTTTCTTACAATTTTCATTTCTAATACAACTTTACATATCTCACTTCTTACTTTTCATTAACAAAAATATAAAAAATAAAAATAAAAATCTCTCTCTCTCTTTTAAAACTCTTAAAGATAAAATTGTTTGTGAAATTTCAATAGTGAGAAAACACTATAAAAATCATGCATACGATGAGTATAAATATACGTTCAAAAGATTTTTAACTATATAAATATCCATATATTTTGCTTAAGGATTTTTGAGTAAAGAGAAATTTGGAAAATCATATTTTGTGGACTATGAAATTCGTAACTATTCTATACCCTAGTAATTTGCAACCAAAATGGCTTTTGATGACAAAAATAACCTCAGAAATGGGTGAGTCTTTTTGAGTAGGTAGAAAACGGTATATAATATGAGAAATTTCGAGTTAAAATGAGCTACTTATGGCCGTTTTAAGTTGGAATTTCCTCTTATCCGAAATTTGACGCAAATGCTAGAATAGAATTAGAAAGTTCAAGTAAAGATTCCATGAAATACTCATTCTGGGTATTTCTTTTGTTTAGGTAACGAAGTTTAGGAGGATCCATATTCAAAGAACCATTACAAGTAAAGAGTTTTTAGTAAAGATGGCCGAGTGAGTTTATTTTCTACCTTTTACTTACTTGTTTATGCTTGTAACTAGAGGCACTAGAAGTAGGAAAAGATAAAAATGAACTTTGTATGATAACATTGATTGAAAGAATACTAAGCATATCGAAACATGAATTATTGTTAAATCAAATTGTGTTTTATTATTACCATACTGAAATGTCTGCAATTCTATGATCGCTTTAAAGTACCTTAATTACATATTTCAAGTTATATATATTAATTGATTCATGCATATCACGTAGTTAGTTTCATTTCATTAGCTATTATACTCAATGGGACAAAGTATAGTAGTGGGTTTTACTGGAGCGATAGGTCTGCAAGATGAGCGAATAGGAGCCAAAAAGAATATTTCAGAAGGCTAGTAGGAGCCACAAACAAACTACATAAGTTGGATTTCAAAGATGGTTTTAAAGAGCTGAAACACTAACCAACGAATGGAGGTAAATCCATTCAAACATATGATTTCGGTAGATCATATGTATTACTTTCACTTGCTTGACGTATTCATATACTTGTTTAATAACTTGTTTGAAATTATTGATAAAGTACGTAATTCAGGAATATCTCACTAAGCTAGTTATGCTTATACTCCGATAGACTTTTGTTGTAACAGGACCAATATCTCTTATGCTCGAGGACTTCATATACTCGAGTGCGGTTAAGTTTTGGGGAGCTTTTGGAAATCCTTTGAAGATCTTAGGCTAAATATCCTTTAGTATCTTTTGGTTTTAGTATTGTTTCCTTATGTGAAAGACTAAGCTAATATTATGTTGTTTACAGATTTATAAGGGGAACCCTTAAGATTATGTAAGGACTATATTCTTATAATGTTAAAGTTAGATGGTTATCTAGATTTCTTGTATGCTATATTTACTATCTCAAACTACACATCCCTTTAGTAACTCCTATTATTGTGATCAACACCATAGTTTTCGCATGACTTAGGAAGTCATTCTTAAGTTTTAATATTGTATGTAGTGGACTGCACGTCTAGGGTACCTTTTGGGGCGTGACAGTAAATAATAGTATAAGTTATACCATAATTAATATGGTGAATATGTTGTTTCAAATATCTTATTTTCGGAACTAATAAAAGAATAGATTAGTTAAATAATAAACATCTGTTATTTCATTTTCATAGGAAAAATAGATCAATTCTCGAATTTCCAGTAGCATATTCTGATAGCTTAACAAGGACCACAGGTGAGTAACTTTGACCTTATCATATGTTTGTGCTTATAGTATAGCTGCATTTATAATAATAATATATCAAACTAATATGCATGTGGAGTTTGGGTATACTGCGTGATGTTTGGTGTATGCTTGATTGCTAAAATTATCTTATTATAAGTGATAAGTTATTATATAATTACTGTATGAAGCATGTTGATATTGTCTGTGAATTGTATGATCACCTTAAACCTGACTAAAAACTTTTGACACCATAAAAGAAAATGATCATGCATTACATGATTTACATAAAACATCATTTGAGCAAGTGGCAGCCTGCTACGTGTTAGTATTTCGGCCCTCTGATAATGCTTGGTTGACCTAGGCTAAAAGCTATTAGATCAACACAAGGTTACCTTTAAGTTACCAATACTATAGGAACTAAATAGTAAACGAAGGACGCCACTTATGGTATTGCTTTGAAAGGACTAACATTTAGCGGAGTTTCTAAGGCTAAAAACAGGAAATGAGATATTTAAGATATGGTTAATTTAAAGAGATAATTAAAGTAAGTATTGATATATTCCTGTATGCTTAGTCTCTCTTGGGTAGGTGGGCCATAGCACTATGATCCTTCAACCTCGATGAGAGGGCGTAAATCTACATCCTGTTTTGGATTCTAGATCATCCAAGCTTGTAATGTGCATATGATTGATTGTTACATTGCATATGATTGGTAAGTATACTTGTTTGTTATTATTTAATGTATGGTTTAATCAAGTTATCTCATTCAGCCAGTGGTTCGCTCACCCCCCAATAGTTTTTATGCAGGATTAATACTAGTTGGGATTGGGATAGGAATGTATGAAGAGAGCTTCTCCAAAAAAACTCTATTGAAGATAGAAATATAGGATATGGTAAACTTAGAATGTAAATTAGATTATTTTTATAATGATTGAAATTTGTAAGTTTTAAGTTTGAAACCCATTTTCATTATTTGATAGGAGATACCGATTCTCTGAGATCTTGGTAGAAAGTGGATAATTGGATTCCATAGTTGAAATCCAGTAATATAATATAACATTTATGTGAAAGACATTGATAAATAAATAGTCTTGTACACTCTGACTTACAAGACATCTTTTATATTACGGGTGCACACGTGATATGATAGCTTTAGATTAATCCTACTAGGCCCTCTTTTAAGGCGTGACAATTATTATTCAACCATCTTACTTAATTCCCTTCCCCTACACTTAATATGAACATTGTCCTCAATGTTTTAAAACATGGTAAATAGATAGGGGATCATTAATAAATTAATGCAATTTAAAAACAATAAGCTAGGTTTAGAAGTGTAAAAAAGCATATATGTTTTGGAATCGAGGGTTGGAATGTCTTTAAGAGTTGGACTCAATTACCTTTTGATCAAAGTTGTTTAAAGACTAAAGCAAAATAAGTTAAAACATCAATAATACCTGCTGCCTCAATCAGAGCCACAACTTAAAATTGGACAAAAAAATAATTATAAGTTATTACAACATTCTAACTTAGTTTAGTAACCTGCAAAAAATCAGACTTAATTTTTACCACAAAGAATTATACTAATTTACAAAGAATAATGAATAAAAATAATATAAAGAATCAAAGAATTATCTAAGCTATCAAAAGAATGTAGTCTAACTTGTAAGAGAATGCAAGAATGAAGGTATAAAAGAATGTTAAAGCATCAAGGAATACAAAATTTTCAAAAAAGTTTCAATGTTAAGGGAGCTAGGAGTTCTTAATCCTCTTCTCTTATGCGAATTGACTTGAAGGTCTTATTACAAGATCAAGAGCTAGAGGATTGCAAAATTTAGTGTTGAGAGTGATTATAGATCTTTTGGAACCAGATGAAGAGAAGTTTGTCTCAGCTTATGGATTGCATGCAGAATATGATTACATGGAGTATAACTGTAAAGACCCGACCATCTAAATCCCGAGATTTAAAGTACCAAGTCCCCAACCACATATAACATTTTCACATTATATGTAAGGTTGTCTTAAAACTAACAGTTTATGAGAATTGTATGATCAAATCTACTAAAACTTTATAAACAACCTTTAACAAAATAAGATTGCTAATAAAAGCAATCTATACATATATATATACATCATATGTACAAAGTTTAGTGTCAATACAAGACACTACAAAAATTACAAGTTTTTCTTAGTACAAAAAGTAACCTTAAGAGATCTTAAGGTCTTTACATCTTAGGCTTATCTATCAAGCCTTCTATATAGAGAATTTTGCTTTTAAACAAAAGCTTCTCCAAAATCCAAGGGCATTTGAGTCTTATTCGTCCCACTCATCCATGAATCTCTTAAAGTCTGACCCATAACCCATAGCATCATATAACTCGTCTCCATTACTTGCAAAGTAGCAAAAGTGGGCCAAAAGCCCAGTACACAATAACAAAATACAAAAACAATTTATAAAGCAAACTTAAATCAAAAGAAATGCATCAATGATCAAGTCATTATGTAAACCCCCAAATTTTTTGGAATCGGTTTATCTTAAAACCCCAATTTGGAAGTCAACCGGAACCCTAAAGTCAACTAAACCCTAGTTAGACATAATAGCTTAAGTCCGACAATTCCGAATAAGCAACCTGGAGAAAGTAATTAAGAGTTTAGTATATAGAATAGTGCGTAATTACATAAGAAAGCTTAAAAAGATCAGATTAGTAAAACCGCGAATCGTTTTGAACCTGATCGAACATAGTTCTTGAAAAACGTGTCCTGGGACTCGAAATAGTAAAAACATTCCGAATATATCATTAGAATCGTAAAAATATAAGGATTTCAAAAATATCATTTTTATAATTTTTCGGTAAGTAAAAATAACAGATATCGTAATTATACGCGTATTTTCTTACTACCGGTACTTAAATTGTCATGTCTACTTTACATTACACTATTCTTTACTATTCTGCACTATTTTTTTCTCTCTACTTTTTCTTACAACCTACTCTTACAACACCATAACCTATAACCTTTACTTTTACCTTTCTCATAACTTTTTTTCACATCTACCTTACTTAATATTATAATTATTCAACAAAAATTCAAAAACAAATCTCTTCTCTCTCTCCTCTATCACATGGCCGGTGCCCCTCCCCTTTCAATCCCTCTCAATTTGTTTTATTTTATCTTTTTTTAAATCACACAAAAATTCACTCATCATTTCCTATAAATACCCCCCTTCCTTTTCATTTCTTTCACATAATTACTACTCACAAATTCTCTACAAAAACTCTCTCAAATTCTACTCTCAAAACTCTCTCCAAATATCCTCCAAAAACTCTCTCAAAATAATCTCAAAACCACTTTCTACCTACACAAAACTCATAACCACATAACACCTCAAAAACCTTCTTTAGGTAAACTTTTCTTTATAATTTCTTCTTCTCATGTCATGTAACTTTACATGACCATGGTGTGAGTTTCCAAAAACTAAATGTTATGGAAGCTACGCTATGTTTATGTATTGTTCTTGTTCATGGAAATATGTTTATGTTTATGTTGTTATTTTGTTTATATTATTGTTACTATATATATTATTTAGAGCATATAAGCTCACTTGTAATTTATTTATTTCCATGCAAAGTAATTTATTTATTTCTTTCATTGCAATTAATTTATTTCTTGCTATTTTAAGACTAATCTCTAGTCTTAGACTTGTCCTCATCAAGTCAAAAAAAATTTTTCTTTTTTTCATTTTATTTTCCTTTTGGGACTAGTCTACTTCTTAGTCTCGGGATCCTTGAAGAAGCTAAGACTCCCAATACTTGACTTTATTTATTATTTATGTTATTTTTTGCTTACTATTATTTCTCATAAATCATGCCATTAAGATTGTTGTCCAAATTTTTCAAGCTCTAAAAAATTTGATAAAAAGGAGATTCTATTACTTAGGAATAAGTTTATATGAAATAAAAAATCTATGGTTTAACAAAAATAAAGTCGTTCCTTTTCAAGTTAAAAGAGGAACTCACTATAATTTTAGAAGCTACTTTTGTTGTGAAAAGCTCTTTAAATCATTTCTATACCACTTGTTTTTAAAAAAGAAAATGATTTTGATACATAAATAATTTCTATGAAAACATAATATAAAAGAAACCTTATGAAAAAGGAATGAGAATTTTCAAATTAAGATCTTTTCAGGCATATGGTCAAAGAAAAATTATATAGAAAATAAATAGGGAAAAATAGCACTAATATAAAGAACTTAGAAAGAAGAAAATTTCTTTTCGAAAAGTTATCTAGGAAAAATAATAAGGCAAACATAAAGTATCCTTTGAAAACAAAAGAAACAAAATATTCATTTCAAAAGATTTACAAAATAGATTTATTGTAAACTATAGTTTTCTAAACTCCTAATTGACATTGTTTTACCCAAGAAACATGATTGGACAACAAACACTTGAGCATGAATAAAATATGAGCTAAGTAGCTATAAAAATAGAATTTTTTCAACTATTTAGATAACTAAGTATTTATCAACAACTCTTGAATGATTTAAAGTTTGAAACAAAAGTGTTTTTGAAATAGAAAATTCGTGGTGAATCTAATCACCACTGTTTCGGGGTCTAAATGGTTTAGTTTGATAAAAATAGTTTTAGAAATGGATAGATCTTTTCGAGTAGGTAGAAATCGGTATATTATATGCACGATTCAGAGTTAAAATGACCAAGTTATGACCATTTTAAATTGGAATTCTCCTTTATACGAACTTTGACATTCTCATGATATTGTTTTGTCAAAATTCAAGAAAATCATCAAGAAATACTCATTTTGGGTATTTTCTTTGACTAGGTGATTCCGAGGAAGAATACCTATACCCCAAGGACTATTTCGATTAAGAGGATTATGTGAGTGACTCATCCGTGTAGAAGAATTATCCACATAGCATCGTGAGTTTATTTCCTTAAAATGCTTTACTTGATTGTGCTTGTAGTCTAGTTGTATTAGAATTAAGAAAAGACAAATGAATATGTATGTAAGATAATTTGTTGAAAGAATCCTAAGAATATCGAGACCGAAATTGATTTAATGTTTGTTTTAGTATAACACTTGATTTGTATGAGATTCTATAATCACCTTAAATTCGATGATAATGATGATATGATATCATAAATAAATGGATCCATGCATACCATGAAGTGAGTCACATTACATTGGGTTATTATCCTTGGGTGAGAAGGATTGTAGCTTAGGTCGAAAGCAACACTTGGCGGAGTGACCAAAAGCAATTGCTTGGCGACATGAAGGAAATGCTTGGCGGAAAGTCTGAAAGCAAGGCTCAATTCAAGTAGACCTAATATGCTTGGCGATATTGATCGAAAGCATAAATCTTTTTTTTTTTTAACTAAAACTACTTGTTTTGAGGTTACGTATCACCAAACCCCGAATGGAAGGTGTAAATTCATTCAACACATAGTTCCCAGAAAACTATATGCTTTGTTTGCCCACGTGTATGTTACATTTTATATATTTGCTTAAATAACTTGTTTGAATATTATTATAAGAAGTCATTTATGGAAATAGTTCTCACTAAGCCTATTAGCTTATACCCCTATAGATATCTTTTGCAGTTCACATATTTGTGGTTGAGGCCACGTGGACCCTGCAGTCAGGTATTTCTCTTTTGGTTAACAAATTCCAAGATGAAGTTTAGTGTTGGATAAGATGTAGAAATACTCTTGTAATAGATTTATGACTGGGGAATGTCTCTAAGTTTTGTAAGATTATTGATATGAACAAATGTATATTATGAATCCTCTTTTCTTAATATGTTATTATATCTTCTTAAGCTTCATAATTCCATAGATGGTCCTCTAAATTTGTGAGAGCACGCCTTACACTTAATATCAAAGCTTCTGGGAGTGGCTAAGGTTGTCATACTTAAGCTTTAATATTGAGTGTGGTGGACTGTTACTTTAGGGTACCCCTTAGTGCGTGACACATTATCTTATTAAGCATTCTTTCAACAAAACAACAGGAGGGTATTCAAGCCACTGCATCATGTTTTGGGAATTTAGGGGTCTTGAGTAACAACAGCTGCTTAGGGGTTGTTATAAGTAGTCCGAATACTTATATCTCCTATATCTATTCCATAAAGAAATAGCTTCATTTAGGGTTCAAAAGTCGTTACCCGACTATCTTTAAGCTCAGCCCACAAGATGAGCTTAGTTCACAAGTTCTCATAAACTTTGAACTAAACCATGGTATTTCCTCCTAAGTTTAAGAAAACGTTACTCGGATACTATTCCCCCCATTGGCTACCCACTTAACCTAAAACAAATCACTATTGCATCATAGCGTACTATTGCATTATGGTAAAGTCATTGCATCATGACTTAGGTTAAGCGCCTAACTAACATGTCATTGCATCATGACGGGTTTGCTGCTCCTCAGACCAAATTAAACAACATAATAGACATCCATTTCATCAAAGCATTAAGCTGAATTGAATTAAATCAGTTTAAAAAGGCCTAGTCCTAGCACACAACAAACAAGCTATTGTGTACCTGAACTCGATAGTATATTACTATATTCACTCAGAGGGGAAATAACCAAAGAACCTTTAACTGAAATAAGAATATCAAAATAATCAATAATTAAATGTAGAATTCACATATATATATATCTATATAGATATATATTACAATCCTAGGTTAACTATACAAGAAGATTCAATAAATCTAACATATAGTTTTAACATCTAATTCATACATAAAACATGTTTATTCAGCTTATATATTCATTAGAAGATCATATATGAAGTAAAGAATGAAAATTAAAGAAGATTGAATTTGTAAAACTCAGGGGATATGTGGTCTTTCTACACAGGCAAAATTTGATTGAACGCCAGCAGTGTAGCCCCGCGTTAATTATTTTGATTCTGTTCGCATCCAACACCACCCATACGCCAGCGGCATTGAGCCTCGCGTTAAATATTTTGATTCTGCTCGCATCCAACACCACACATTCGCCGGAGGCATTGAAGCCCTAATGGCCGACACCACACAACCGCATGATTTGTTAATCTATTAACCCGGGATGGAGGGCGCAAGTCCATCCACATATGATTTCCGACTGGTCATATGTTTGTTGAATCCATATGTTTGATGCATATCACTTGTTTAACTAATCACTTGTTTGTATGATGTGATATAAATGTGATCCTAGAAGTTCTTACTCATTAAGCTAGTATAGCTTATACCCTAATAGATGTTTGATTAAATAGGTTAGCACAAGAATGCTACGTGGGGACTGAGATGTCTAGAGCCGAGTACGACCTTGGGATTCCGGAGGGAAGTAAGAATGCTTGAAGATACTAACTAGGTGTTATGAATTGTCTTGTAATAGTTTGTGTAGTGAAATATGTGGATGAAATGTAATTGAAGTATAGTGAATTGTATTTCCTTTACATTGTTACTCGAATTGTATCAATATAAAATGTATCACTCTAATGTGTCTCCTCCATGTATTAGACGCCTTGTACATAGTATGAAAGCCTTCACGTGACTGAGGCGGTCATTCCTAGGTTTTAATATTGTGTACGGTGGACTGCCATGTTTAGGGTACCATTCGGGCGTGACACTATGTTGATGATTCCCTATCATGAATGTCATGTTATGAACTTCACGCACATATATTCTTGATGATTTTTGTTAAGAGGAAGTTATATAAATTTTACTGTAGGGAAACATCTCATGTTAGTTTACTTAATTAGTTGAATTATTGAACTTTGGTTATCCTTATTTGTTTTGGGGTTTTCCTTAAGAAAAATCCATTCGTTCTTATGAAAATTTAATCTTTATAAAGTCTATATCCTAAGACCTTTATTTTCTTATGCAAATTTCCATTTTTCATTTTATAAACATGCCTTATAGTAGGGACTACCCTAAAATCCGAATTTGGTAAGAGTTCATTCTTAGGTAAATTTCTTCAAGAAAAACTAATTTTTTGATATAGAAATTTAGGGCTCAACTATTCCTTTACCTTAAGGCTTCATTTATTAAATAAAATTTCTCTTTTGTGTTTGGAAAATAAGTGTTTTCATGCCATTACTCCTTAACTACGAATTTCTTAAAATGACAAGCATATTAAAAATTCCTACTTTATTTCTACCCCTTGTTTTACATATTTTTCTTAGCAAATCCCATCTCAACTTATAAAAACCGTCACTTGATGATACCTATTACCTATACTCCTCATTTTTCATATAAAACACAAGTTTTAGAGTTGATAAAAGGGTTTTTAAGGCATGGTCTTGAAACCATTCGAAAATACATTTGATCATTTCAAATAAATAATTTTCCCTTTTTGAGTTTCTTGTCTCATCTACTTAAAGATCTACAAACTACAATATTTATATACACAAGACAAAGGTCTTTATGATCATTAATGCACCAAAACACAAAATATCCATGAGATCATGAATGTCAAGTATAATATGAGCATTTAAATGCTAGATCTACCACTTAGGATGCATGAAATGGAGTTTGAGAACATGAAAATAGATTTTTGTGCAAGATCTTTACTTTACTCTACTACTAAATGCATGAACATGAAGATCATCATAAAAAAAAAAACAATTCAAATACAAGATCTACTCTTGTGATGGCTTGATATTCATGTAGTAGTATTTTCTTGTCCCTAGTTGTAAGCCCTGGAAAATTTCAGTAAATAATTCTGAAGATGAACTTTGAAAATAAAACCCTGAAAATCACTCCGAATTAAAACTGAACTTCGATAAGTCCCAAATCCCCAATGAATCCAGAAATTTCTGAATCGTGAGAAAAATAAGAGTCCTCAAAAATAAAATGGTAACTCAATATACTTCCAATCTAAAACCACTACGTACGACAAATTTTATATTTAACTCCAACTTATAAATTCAGGTAAAACAGAGCCCTAAAACAAATTATTAAGAAGTAAATAGTGATTAACCTTCGGAAATAAAACTCAATCCAAAGAATTCCAAAAATGTTGAGAGATATTAAACACTTATAAAAATCAAACTTAAAATAAATGTCTCAAATCAGATATGTTATATACACATAAAATATCAGGTTCCAAATTGGCAAAGGTAGAAACCGAAAAGTCAATCGGAAAACCTAAGTTCACGAAACTCCCAAGAAACCCCGTATCCTAGATCCGGCATCCCGTATTCCTAAGCCAAGGAGTTGAAATAAGAGAAAAAGGGTTAGTTAGTATTAAGCTAGAATGCTTTAAAAGACGAGATTGACAAATTTTCAATCTATTTCCAACCGATTGGGTATCGACTTCGAAAAGCGTACCCCAAGATTTGAAATATTAAAAAATATGTTATTACTGCCGTTAGACTTATATTTTTATAAGGATCTCTAAAATATTAGTTTTATGAATTGTTGATAACTAGAATTTCCTGATTTGGCGATTTTGTTTGTATTTCATTACTACCGGTAATTAGCTGGTCTTTCGGTACTAATTACTATTATTCATTTCACAATTTTATACCTCGGTTTTCCTAGTAACCAAGTAAACTTCAGAAACCGGAGAACGAAACCCTAAATCGATCTAGTTCCAGCTTAGTGAGAGAAGCTATGAAACCCTAAATTCGGCTTTCCTTCGGTATCATAACTAAAGAAGTTTTGTAAAATAAATGAATATAAATTATTGTTTTAGAGTATATTTTAAACCTTAGAAAGTTTTAAATTCGGAAATTTTCTATTCCGGCCCTTCCCGAGCCCAATTAGAAAAACGTGCCCAGGACCAGAAACTTAGAAAAATATTCTGGAATATTCATTAGAATGGAATTTTATAAGGATTTCATAAATATAAATTTTATAATTTTCCGGGCTATAAAAATTACAGTTATAGCTTTTTCCCGTGTTTTCTCTACAACAGTAAAGAAGATGTCTTGTCTACTATTCACAAGTACAACCTACACTACACACTACCATACCTATTCTTACATCTTACAACTACTATTACATTTTCTTTTCCAAGAAAAATTTGTTTCCTAATTAATTATTACAAATATTCATTTTATTACTTAAATTTAAATTTTATCAAAATTCAAACTTCTCTCTCTCTCCCACTCATGTTGGCCGCATCGTCCTCCCTCATTTCCCTTATTTTTCTTTATTTTACTCCTTTTTATACAAATAAACCCTAAAACACTTAATATATAAACTCATTTCTACTCTCTCTCCTCATTTTTACTCATTCCAAAATTTTTCAAAAGCAAAATCCTCTCTTCTTCTTCCTCATCTTGCCGTGACTCAAGCCCACACACACACACATCCACAAGTTCATTTCCTCTTCATTTCATCTCAAAACTCCTTTTTAGGTGATGATTTCTAGTCTTTCTACTACATAATCTTGCAATGGCAAGAGTATTCTTGTATGTTTTCACCTTAAAATCCCAATGAGCAAATGCTAGGATAAGAAAACATGAATGCTTGAATCTCAAACCATTGCAAAGTAAATCTTGTGTTTAACAAGCTTTTGTTGAAGTATTATTATGTTCATGCATACAAAAGTAGAGATCTTGCATAGGAAGTTATGTTCATGCCATTAAACTCATGATTCATGCACTATATGTGATAGATCTAGTGTTTAGACACTCATATTTTTATTTACATTTATGTTCATGGGATATCTTGAGCTTTCATGCATTAATGATCATAAAAGCTTAGCCTTACATGTATATAGATGTGTTAGGATAGATCTTCATGTATAGAAGACAAGGAACTCAAAAAGAAAAGATTTTTGCTAGAAATGTCTTATGGAAAATTCGGATGATTTTTTGAAACCCATTTTAAAAACCTTGAAACCACTTAAAACTCATATTTTACACGAAAAATGAAAGGTATATGTAATAGGTATCTCTAAGGAATGATTTTTACAAGTTGAAATGAGTTTAGGCATGAGTAATAGGTAAAACAAGTAAGTGGAGTTAGAATGAAAAATTTTAGATAGATTAAATTGTTAAATTCATATTTTGGAGTAATGCCTACATAAACACCTAGTATTCAAGCTCAAATCGCAAGTTTTATGTCACGCCCCGAAGGTACTCTAAATGTGGCAGTCCGCCGTACACAATATTACAGCCTAAGAATGACTACCTCGGTCATGCAAGGCTTCCATACTATGTACAAGGCGTCAACACATGGAGGAGACTCATCAAAGAGATACATTTTATATCGGTATACTTGAGTGACAATGTAAAGGAAATACAATTTACTATTCTTCAAAATAAATCATATTACAGTTCCATTACATTCATCCAAGATTTCTCTATATAGAACTATTACAAGGCAAATCATAGAACCTAGCTAATACTGCAAACATTCTTATTCCTTGCCGGAATCTGAAGTCATTCTCGGCTCCAACCATCACGGCCCCCTGTTTAATCAAACATCTATTGGGGTATAAGCTACACTAGCTTAGTGAGTGAAAACTTCCAGGATTACATTTATAACACATCATACAATCAAGTGATTAGTCAGACAAGTGATATGCATCAAACACGTGAATTCAACAAACATATGACCTGCCGGAAATCATATGTGGATGGACTTGTGCCCTCCATCCCGGGTTAGCAGATTAACGAATCCTGCGGTACGACCAAGACCGTTTCAGCTTACGGACAACTATAAACTATAAAATCGTTTAAGGTACAACGATAAACCAACAAATGCTAATGCTCCATCCCCATCGTGTATGAATGAGTTCAATTTCATCTTCAATTCCGAATAATCAATTATACCAATTCTTTTAAGTGATCAGTCAATAATCGCAGACAATCAATTCTAATTCATCTATACAAGCAATAGTTAATCACTCGGCTTCGATATTCTTACATTCCATTTCTCATATCAACAACAAGCATACATAGTTCCCATTCGTCCCCATCATGCATATCCATTTTATCTTTACCAAATATCTAGTGCAACTATTATTACAATCACATACAATAAATGAAATCGGAAGTAATACTCACTCGGCCATTGGATCACCGGTCTCTTAGTACAAGTAATCCGGTGGTAGGGAATCGTCGATATCGGGGTCACCTAAAAAGGAAGAAATACCCTAATAAGTATTTCATCACTTAACTAGTCCAAGCTATCTCATACAAACTATCAAATTCGTAATTCTCGTCCTAAGCGGGAATTCCAACTTAAAACGGCCATAACTTGGTCATTTTAACTCGGAATCTCGCAAATTATATATCGATTTCTATCTACTTCGAAAGATCTATCTATTTCTAATATTATTTTTAAGTTTTGAAAACATTTAGGTCTCGGAAAGAGGGATCAGATCTGATCAGTAACGGTTTCCGATTCCGAAAAATAGTTTTGTAAATGTTTGTAATGTTCCTACTATATAAATTAGCTATACATGCAATATGAGTGATTTCCTAACATGAATGACATGAGATGAGCTTAATGTATGCATGATCTTGATGATTTTTGCTAAAAGGAAATTTTATAACTTTTTATTTTGCAAGACCATAATAACAACTACTTATGAAAAATCTAGTTTTCTAACTTTGATCATTTCCATTTGTTTTGGATTTGTTACTTAAGAAAATATAATTATTTTTGTTAAAATTGAGTCTTCATTATATATATTACTTATGACCTTCATTTCTACATAAAAATTTCCATTTTACACTTTGTAAACATGTTTTCAAGTAGGGTTGATTCCAAAATCCGAATTTGGTAAAAATTGGTTTTTGAGTGATTCCTTTAAGTAAAAATCATTTGATATTTAGAAAATTAGGGCTCAATCATACATAACCACTAAGGACTTCATTCTTACACAAAAATTTGCATTTTACACTTTGCAAATATGTTTTCCAATATGATTTACTCAAAAATCCGAATTTTAGAAAATCCACTTTTTGAATGATTCCTTTGGGAAAAACTTGTTTAATGCATTAAAAATTAAGACCTTATGGTACCTATTACTTAAGGACTCCACTCATTACATAAAACTTTCATTTTGAGCTTGGATAATAGGTGTTCTTATGGCCTTCATTCAAAATTACGAATTTCATAAATTGATTACTAACTCAAAATTTTCCATCTTGATTCTACTTTTTGTTTTACACATTACTCATATCCAAACTCATTTCAACTTGTAAAAATCACCACTTAATGATACCTATTACCTATACCCTTCATTTTTCACATAAAACATGAGTTTTTGAGTTGATATGTGGGTTTTCAAAATTAGTCTTGGTTGGGATCCGAATTTACAAAATTCATTTTTGGTCATATCTTTTGATAAAATCTATCTATACTTATGAAAATCCATTCCTTACATATCCTATCCTAAGAGCCTTTCATTTCTTAAATAAAAACTTCATTTTTGAGTTGAAAAACATGTTTTTAAAATATGCCTTGGCCAAAATCCGAAAATAGAATTTTTATTTGAAAATAACTTTTGAAAATCACTTTTGATTCTTGTAAAAAGAAGTCTTGATGATATATGTATATTAAGCCTTCATTATCTTAAGTAAAAATTACATTTTGACACTTGGAAAGTGGTTTTTATATAGGGCCTTGCCAAAATACGAATTTCATAATTTTGTTTGAGTTCAAAACTAAGATCTATACTTAATATAAACATAAACATAAAACAATTGCATGGTAGTAAGCTATAAACTCCTAGATCTAAACTTTACTCATCAAAATCCTTCATTTAAGTTATCTATACCCTAAGCCCTTCATTTTAAATGAAAAATACACATTTTGAAGTTGAAAAACAACTTTTCTAAATATGATTCCATTTTCATCCGAATTTTCAAAAATTATTTTGGTTGAAAATAAAATAGATCTTGAGTTTCCTACAACTTTCCTACCATCATCATGCTATTACAAGTTGCTCATGAACATAAAACAAAGTCTAATGCATGTATGAACCTAAAAACAACTAGATCTAGTTATACATGCATGAATCACTACATAGTTATGTGAGTGGTGAACATATGCATAAATCATAAGGAATAACAAAATAATAACTTCAATAACAAGATCTAAGGCATAAACAAAAATCAAAGCTACAAAAAGTTAGATCTATAAAATATAACAACTTTAAACAAGAAAATAATTATGATACAAGATAATAATAATGGAGAAGAGGAGTGTTTCATTTTTGGCATCATCATCCTAAGCTTTTAAGCTTATGGAAGGTCATTTGATGCATGAAACCTTCATTACACTTTACCTATATCACCTATGGAGGCTTTGAGATGATGATTTGCTTAAAAATCTTCAAGAATATGGTTGGAAGCTAACAAAAGATGTGGGGCAGCTTGGTTCTTGAAGAAACAAGAACAAGAAGAAGAAGAAAAGAGAGGAAAAAGAGAGAGAAAAGGTTAAGGAATGAAAAAGGAAAAATGAGTAAATGAAAGAGAGAGAGAAAATGAGTGTATTAAATGAGAAAAAAATAAAACAAGGGCAGCCACAAAGGGAACATGCTGCACGTGAATATGGGAGAGAGAGGAGAAATTTTGTTGAAATTTGACTTAAATTTGAATTGTGTAATAATATGTAATGTAGCTTTCTTAAGAAGGAGTAGAATATAATTAATTTAGTCAAAATGGAGTAAATAAAGGACAATGGCAGCCATAAAGAAGGGGAAAAATCTACCATGAAGTGTGGGATAGAGTGTAGAAAGATTGAAGTGAAAAGGAAGTGATATGTGTAAGGTGTACTTGAAGGTATGGTTGTAAAGGTACTTTTTTAATAAAATAAAATAAAATAAAATTAGAAAATTCATTCCAAATATTTGTAGCAGATTTTTCATAATTAAAATTAAATAATTATTTGAATTATTTTAGTATTTTAACAAATATGTTACCGGTATGATCAAAATACGCGAATATGGGCTATAAATGATATTTTTATAACCGAAAAATTCAAAAAAATTATTTTATGAAAATATAATATTTTTAAAATATTTTTCAATTATTAAATTAATTTATTTTATTTTTAGTATCGGGTCTTAAACAGAATCTGATCCCGTAAAAGCCCGAACTAACTAAATTTTAGAAAAACAAAATTTTCTATAATATATAAAATATTTATCTAAAAATATAAGACTTTATAAGAATAAAAAATTGTGTAATGAAATAAAAATGAATAGTGCAAAAGACTAATCAATTACCGGTAGTAATGAAAATACGATAAAAGGTTATAACTGTAACTTTTATAACCAAAAAATATAACTGATATATTTAGAAATCTTATGAAATTACGAGTCTAACGGTACTATTGGCATATTTTTTATATCTCGAGCCCGGACACGCTTTTCGAAGTCTGTATCCGAACGGTTCGAAATAGGTCAAAAATTTACCAATCTGATATTTTTAAACAAACTTATATTACTATGAGCTATTCTACATATTTAAACTACATCTCGGCCTCTAGGTTAGGGGGCTAGATTGCCGGACTTAAACTATTGTATACCACTTAGGGTTACCGAGTTTTTCGGTTTAGATCTTTGCCAATTTGGAAACTGATATTTTATGCTCATTCCACATATTTAATTTGAGAAATTTATTTTACATTTCATTTTTGTAAGTATTTAATATCTTTTAACGTTTTGGAATTCTTGAATTGGGTTTCATTTCCGAAAGTCAATCGTTATTTACTTTTTAATAATTTGTTTTTAGGATCTCTATTACCCGATTTTATAAGTCGGAGTTAAATATGGGATTTTTTTGTACGTCGTGGTTTTGAATTTGAAGACTATTGAGTTCTTATTTTATATTTAAAGATTTTCATTTTCTCAAGATTAAGAAGTTTCTGAATTCGTTCGTGTTTTTGGACTAGTCAAAGTTCGGTTTTAATTTGGAGTGATTTTTAGGGTTTATTTTCAAAGTTCATCTTGAAATTATTTACTGAAATTTTTCCGGGCTTACATTATGTTAAATGAAGTCCTTAGGCAATATTATAATAAACCTTCAAATTTTGATGCATTAAACAAGTTTTCTCTAAGAAAAGTAAGAAATGAAATTTTCCAAAATTCGGATTTTTGTGAAAACTTGTTTAAAAACATATTTGCAAAGTGAAAAAGATGAATTTTTATGCATAAATGGAGGTCTTGGATAGTATAGATGATAAAGACTTGTTTTTAGTTAGATAACAAGTAAATTCTAGGAATAGAATCCTAAAATACTAGGAGATGTAAAAATTTGGAAAAATGGATTTTAGGAAATGGCTAATATGAAGTCTTGTAATGATTAGGAGTCATCAAGATCATGCATATATTGAACTCATTACATGCCATTCATACTAGGAATTCATTCATATCCCATCTATGCATGAGTTATCAACTATAAACATTTTTACTAAATGCGAAACAATTTTTCGGAAATGGAAACGTTACAGAACAGATCTGATCCCTCTGTTTTGCGACCTTAATGTCTTCAAAACTTGAAAATAATATTAGAAATAGATAGATCTTTCGAAGTAGATAGAAATTGATATAAACTTTGCGAAATTCCAAGTTAAAATGTCTAAGTTATGACCGTTTTAAGTTGGAACTTCCACAAATAACGAAAATCACGATTTTGAGTAGTTTAGATGCATAGTTTGAATTAGTGGAGTGATGAGATTCTTATTAGGCTATTCTTATTTGGTAGGTGATCCCGAGCACGACGATACCCTATCACCCGACTACCGTTATTAAGAGACTGGCGTACCATGGCCGAGTGAATTCCTCTTCCGATTTCAATTATTGCTTGTGATTGTAATGATAGTTGCACTAGTTGCTAAGTAAAGATAAAAAGAATGATTATGTATGATGAGGTTAGTTGGGAATTATGATTGTCTATTGGTGATATGTGAAGTTGAACTTAAAGAATATCGAAGCCGGGTGATAAGTTATTGCTTGTATAGAGGTGAACTATAATTGATTGTCTGCGAATATTGCTTGGCCACCTAAATGAATTTGATTAATTGATTATTAGACTTCAAATATAACTGAACTCATGCATATCACGATGAGGATGGAGCATTAGCATTGTTGGTTTTTCATGATCCATAAAATGAATATATGTTGGTTAATCGTGATCCATAAAACGAATATACGTTGGTTAATCGTGATCCATAAAACGAATATACGTTGGTTAATCGTGATCCATAAAACGAATATACGTTGGTTAATCGTGATCCATAAAACGAATTGTTGTTCAGTTGACCGTGAGCTTAAACGGTGTCGTACCGCAGGATTCGAAAATCTGCTAACCCGGGATAGAGGGCACAAGTCCATCCACATATGATTTCCGGATGGTCATATGTTTGTTGAACTCACTTGTTTGATGCATTTCACTTGATTGGTTAATTACTTGCTTGAATGTTTTGTCTTAATTGTGATTCGAAAGTTTTCACTCACTAAGCTAGTGTAGCTTATACCCCAATAGTTTCCTGTTGCAGTATGAATACCTTTGGCTATCTCCGAGGACCCGTAGACATCAAGTACAGCCCTTAGATGTTAAGGAGCTTTTGTTAAGGCTGGGACCTAAAAGTAGAAATGGACTTCTAATCCTGTTTTCTGAACCAGTGCCTGAAGGATAATACAAGGAAATTTGTGAGCCTGTGAATTCTTAGCATTGTAAAGGGGGGTATGCCCCCTAGTTCATGTAATGGAATAGTTCTCTATCAGACGGTCATGATTTACATTCTTGTTGCTATGTATGTCTCCTTAAACTACTAAGAAGCAAAGTATGGTCTCTGTATGTTGAGAGTGAGCCTTACACTCAATGTTCAAACTCATGGGAAGGCTAAGGTTGTCTTACTTGAGTTTAAATATTGAGTGTGGCGGACTGTCACGTGTAGGGCACTTTTTGGGGCATGACACTAGCAAAAGCTCATGGGGACTTAAAGATGAAAATACTCATGGACGGTCTTGTCATTACAAGGTTTAGTGGTAGAAAGGGTAAAGATCTATCATCTAAAGCTTGGAACAAGAGGAGAATAAAGAAGAAAAATAATTTTGTGTGAGTGTGAGGGTGTATGGGAGGGTCATGGCACACATAAGGAAGAGAGGGAGTTCTTGAAAGAGTTTTACATTAAGTGAAAAAGAGTGAAAGAGTAAAAATGAGGAGAGAGAATATAAAGGGGTATATATAGACGAGTAATTTAGGGTTAGTGGTTTAAATAAATTGAATAAAAATTACACAAATGGGGGGGGGGGGGGGGGGGTGGTGGTGGCGTCGGTTTTGCAAGGGAAGAGAGAGAGAGTTTTAATTTGTTTTGTTTTATTTAATTTGTGTAATAATAAATCTTAAAATGTAAATTTCTTAAGAGACAAATTATCTTGGAAAAGAAATATAATTGAGTGTTTTTTAAGGATGTAAGAGTAGGGTGTGTTTTGTGAGTGTAGTAAGCTGTACCTGTGAATAGTAATCAAGACAATTAATTTATCGATAGTAAAGAAAATACGAGAAAAAGCGCTATATCTATATTTTTCACAAACCGAAAAATTATAAAATTTATAGTTTTGAAATCCTTATCAAATTTTGGCTCTAAAGAGTATTTCGAAATATTTTTCAAATTTCAAGTCTCGGGGCCCGCTTTTCCATAATGGATCTTGGGGAGGCTCGGAATAGAAAATTTTTTAAAATCAGATCTTTTTATGGTTTGAAATATACTTTAGAATAATATTCCAGATTAAATTATTTTACAAAAGTTCCTTAGTTTAAAATCAAAGGAAAGCCGGATCCAGGGTTCTTAGGTTTCTCTCCCAAGCTTAAGCTAATCCTGTTTAGGGTTTTGGTTTCCGGTTTCTGAAGTCTACTTGGTTACTAGGAAAACCAGGATTTACTACCTACCCGCCTGAAATAGAGTTTTATCCTCAAAACTGAACTGACGTACCTTGTTTTTCAAACAACTCGAGGTACTTCCTCCGAATTTCCTCCTCAGCTTAAAATACTGGATTTCATTGCTCTATAGCTTCTGAATTTTCTTATAAAAAATCCTTGTGGGATGTTCTTCATAGGTCAGATTCTCCTTTAGTTGGATGGTTCCAATTCCAAAATCTTGTTGGTGTCGAGTACATATTTCCTTAGCACCGACACATGGAACACATTATGAACTCCCAATAAGTTCGGTGGTAGAGCTAGCCGGTAAGCTAAGTCCCCAACTCTTTCCAAGATTTCAAATGGTCCAATATACCTCGGGCTTAGTTTCCCTAGAATTCGTACCCTTCTAAGGTTTTGATTGTCCACTCAGACTGTCCATCTGTTTGAGGATGATAAGCGGTGTTGAAGTGCAATTTGGTGCCCAAGCTCTTTTGTAAGCTCATCCAAAACTTTGACACAAACCTCGGGTCTTGATCTAAGATAATCCTTGCCGGTATACTATGTAGTCACACTATTTCCCGGATATAGATCTTGCCCAACCTATCCAGCGAGTATGCCATATTAATCGGTAGGAAGTGTGCTGACTTAGTTAGTCGATCCATTATTATCCAAACCACATCACAACCCGATGATGTTCTTGGAAAACCACATACGAAATCCATGGAGATCTGATCCCATTTCCACTCCGGGATAGGTAAAGGTTTTAATAATCCTCCTGGCCTTTAATGCTTTACCTTTACCTGTTGACAGACAACACAATTCATCACGTAATCTACCACATCTCTTTTTATTCCATTCCACCAGTAGTGACTCTTTAGCTATTGGTACACTTTAGTGCCCCTGGGTATACAGTATAGCCAGAGTTGTGAGCCTCACTCATAATTTCTCTTCTCAACTCTTCATCTTCGGGGACTATAAACCTTGGTTTTCCCTGTAGTCGAGTAAACTTCAAAACCGAAAAGCGAAACCCTAAATCGGATTAGTTTAAGCCTTATGAGGGAAGCTTAGAAACCCTAGATCTGGCTTTCCTTTGGTTTCATATCAAAAGAAATTTTATGAAATGATTTAATGTGAAATATTATTTTAAAGTATATTTCAAACCATAAAAAGTTTTAATTTCGAAAAATTTTCTATTCCGGACCTTCCCGAGCCCCATTATGGAAAAACGAGCACCGGGACTAGAAACTCAGAAAAATATTCTGGAATACTCTTTAGAACCAAAATTTTATAAGGATTTCAAAAATATAAGTTTTATAATTTTTCGAGCTATAACAATTACAGTTATAGCCTTTTTCTCGTATTTTCTTTACTACCGATAAAGTAGATGTCTTGTCTACTTTTTACCACTATTCACTAGTACAACCTACAATACACACTATCCATACCTTAGTCTTAGATCCTTACAACTACTCATTATATTTTCTTTTCCAAGAAAATTTTGTTTCTTACTAAATTATTATATTTAATACATTTTATTACATAAATTACAATTTCAAATAAAATTAAATCACTCCCTCTCTGTCACTCCTTGTGGCCGGCGCACCCCCCTCCTTTTTCCCCCTCAATTTGTTTTATTTTCTCCTTTTTATAATACAACAAACCCTAATTTACTTAATATATATACTCATTTACACTCGCTCTTCTCATTTCTACTCTTTCAAAATTTTTACACAAAGCAAAATCCTCTCTTCTTCTTCCTCATTGCCGTGACACTCACACCCACGCACACACACACATCAAGCTCATTTCTTTCTTCATTTCCTTCTTTAGGTGATGATTCTTGAGCCTTATTACTACTTAATCTTGTAATGGCAAGATTATTCATGTGTGTTTTCACTTTAAATCCCCATGAGCAAGTGCTAGGGATAAGAAAATGCTAATACATGAATATCAAGCCATCACAAGGGTAGATCTTGTGTTTGATGAGCTTTTGTTGAGATATTATCATGTTCATGCATATAAAAGTAGAGATTTGCATGAAAAATATATGTTCATACTCTTTAACTCCTTTTCATGCATTATAAATAGTAGATCTAGCACTTAGACACTCATATTATACTTGACATTCGTGTTTATATATATATTTTGTGTTTTCATGCATTAATGCTCATAAAGATTTAGTCTTGTGTATATAAATGTGATAGTTGGTAGATCTTTATGTAGATAAGACAAGGAACTTAAAAAGAAAAGGTTTTTGTTAGAAATGTTCAAAAGAAAATTCGTATGACTTCAAAGCCCTATTTTGAAAACCCTTGTATCAACTTTAAAACTCATGTTTTATATGAAAAATGAAAGGTATAAGTAATAGATATCATTAAGTAATGATTTTTGTAAGTTGAAATGAGTTTGGATGAGGGTAATGTGTAAAACAAGAAGTAGAATCAAGATGGAAAATTTTGAGTTAGTAGTCAACTTGTAAAATTCATAACTTTGGATGATGCCTATGTAAACACCTATTATTCAAGCTCAAAATGAATGTTTTATATGTTAAATGAAGTCCTTAGATAGTGGATATAGTAAAGTCTTAAATTTTAATGCATTACATAAGTTTTCGCAAAGGAATCATTCAAAAAAATGGATTTTCTAAAATTCGAATTTTTGAGTAAAGCCTATTTGAAAACATATTTGCAAAGTGAAAAATGTAAATTTTTATGTAGAAATGAAGGTCTTGGGTAGTATAGGTGATGAAGGCTCATTTTTAATTAAAGTAGCTAGAAATTTTTAAGAATGAAATCCAAAACACTAGTGTGGTGTCAAAATTAAAAAATTGGATTTTCAAGAAGTAGTTATTGTTGGAGTCTTGCAAAATTAAGGAGTTTAAAAGTTTATTTTACCAAAAATCATCAAGATCATGCATTCATTGAACTCATCATATGTCATTCATGATAGGAAATCATTCATACTTCATATATACTTGAATCATCAACTAGATACATTTCAAAAAGGTGCAAAACTATTTTTCGGAAAGGAGAATGGTTACTCATCAGATCTGATCCCTCTGTTCCGTAACCTAAATGTTTTCAAAACTTGTGAATCATATGATAATTAGGTATATCTTTCAAAGTATATAGAAATAGATATAAAATTTTTGAAATGCAAAGTTAAAATGACCAAGTTATGGCCGTTTTAAGTTGGAACTTCCACAAATAGCGAGAATCACGATTTGTATTAGTTTTGATACATAGTTTGGATTAGTTAAGTGATGAAATACTCATTAGGGTATTCTTCTTTGGTAGGTGATCCCGAGACCGACGAATCCCTACCACCCGATTACTACTATTAAAAGACCGGCGTACCATGACCGAATGAGTATCACTTCCAATTTCAATTATTGCTTGTGATTGCAATGATAGCTACACTAGTTACTTAGCAAAGATAAAATGAATATACATGATGGGGTTGAATGGGAATTATATTTGTCTGTTGTTGTTATGTGAAGTTGAATTTAAGGAATATCGAAGCCGGGTGATAAATCATTGCTTGTATAGTTGAGCTAGGATTGATTGTCTGCGAATATTGTTTGATCACCTAAATGAACTGGTATAATTGATTATTCGAAATTGAAAATGAACTTGAACTCATTCATAACACGATGGGGATGGAGCATTAGCATTTGTTGGTTTTTCGTGATCCATAAAACGAATATAAGTTGGTTAATCGTGATCTATAAAACGAATATATGAGTTGGTTGACTGTGAGCCTAAACGGCGTCTACTGCAAGATTCGTTAGTCTGCTAACTCGAGATGAAGGGCGTAAGTCCATCCACATATGATTTCCGACTGTTCATATGTTTGTTGAATTCACGTATTTGATGCATACCATTTGTCTGATTAATCACTTGCTTGAATGATATGTTTTAATTGCAATATGGAAGTTTTCACTCACTAAGCTAGTATAGCTTACACCCCTATAGTTTTTATTTGTTGCAGTACGAGTTTATTTGGCTTAGGCCAAGGCAGGCTACATCTCAGGTACAGGAGCTAAGCGTTTCCTATAGAAGTTGTATTCAACTTTGTTTAGACTTCCACAGGAAACCAAAAGACTCTGGATGACTGTAATGGACCTTTAAATATTCTTTTGTGGGGGAATGCCCCTTAGACTTTGTAACTTTTGTTTATGCGTTTTGATTTATTATTTAATTTTATTGAATGCCGCATTAAACTTCTTAAATCCATTAAATTGAGTATTCTATTGTCGTAAAGGGACACCTTACATCTATACAAGACCCTCGAAAGACTTAGATAGTAATTCGAGAGTCTTATATGGCATGTGGCGGACTGTTACGTTTAGGATACCCCTATGGGGCGTGACAGGGACACATAATCTCCCTTTCATCCTGACTACTTCTTCATCATTGATGGTGAAGTTAAGATACTTCTCTCCTTGTACTTCCTTCTTGATCTTTAGTACTGTTTTGTCATACCTTTGGGCTTCCTTGATCCTATCAACCAAGGTAGGTTCCAAGACCAAGTTTGCTATTTCCACTTCCGTGCTTTGCCATGTGAATTCAATTCTTAACTTCTCGAACTCTCTTATTAATTCCTTTTTATCAATAGTTAGGGCTACCACTTCTCCATAACTTTTTCGGCTCAAAGCAACTACAACGGCGTTCACCTTTCTTGGGCAGTAATTTATTCCCAAGTCATAATCCTTGATAAGCTCCAACCACCTTCTCTGCCTCATGTTTGGCTCTTTCTATGTAAACAAATACTTGAGGCTTTTATGGTCCGTATATGCTTCATATCTTTGTCAGTACAAGTAGTGTCTCCAAAGCTTTAAAGCAAAAACCACAGCACCTAATTCCAAATCATATGTAGGGTAGCTTTGCTCATGGGGCCTTAGCTGTCTAGAAGCATAGGCAATGACTTTTCCCTCTTGCATTAGCACACATCCAAGGCCATTCCTCGAAGCATCGCTATGCACTATATAGGGTTTTTCCGGGTCAGGTAATACCAGAATCGGTGCTGATACAAGCCGTTGTTTTAATTCCTGGAAACTTTGCTCCCTCTTATCTATCCACAAATTTCTCATTCTTTTGTGTCAGTTGAGTTAGAGGCTTGGCGATCTTAGAGAAGTCCTTTACAAACTTGCGATAGTAACCAGCCAATCCTAGTAAGCTTCTCACTCTAGTTACTGTTTGCGGCTGTTTCCAATCTACCACAGATTTAATCTTTTCGGGATCAACCGATATTCCTTTTCCCATCACTATATTTCTAAGGAAAGATACTCTATCTAACTAGAAGTTGCACTTGGATAACTTGGCATATAATTTATTCTCCTTCAAGGTTTGCAACGCCATCCGAAGATGTTCCTCATGTTGCTCCTTGGTCTTTGAGTAGATCAAAAAAAGATCGATGAATACGATGGCACACTTGTCCGAAAGGGGTTTATAGACATGGTTCATGAGGTCCATAAATGCAGTCGGTGCATTATTAGCCCAAACGGCATCACTAAAACTCATAGTGTCCATACCGAGTATGGAAGGCCGTCTTTGGCACATCCTCAGGTTTAATCCTTAACTGGTGATAACCTGAACGCAAGTCTATGTGTAAGAATACACTCTCCTCTTGGAGTTGATCGAATAGATCATCTATTCTTGGAAGAGGGTATCGATTCTTGATTGTGACCATGTTTAACTCTCTATAATCGATACACAACCTCATGGATCCATCCTTCTTCTTCTTCACAAATAGGACAGGTGTACCTATAGTAACACACTACGTCTTATGAATTTCCGATCCAACAACTCTTGCAAATCTCAAAATCCATCCTTTAGAGATGGTGACCCAAATACAAAATCCATCCTTTAGAGATGGTGACCAAATACAAAATCCATCCTTTAGAGATGGTGACCCAAATTCAAAATTCATCCTTTAGAGATGGTGACAAAATACAAAATCCATCATTTAGAGATGGTGACCAAATACAAAATCCATCCTTTAGAGATGGTGACCAAATTCAAAATCCATCCTTTAGAGATGGCGACCCAAATACAAAATCCATCCTTTAGAGATGGTGACCAAATTCAAAATCCATCCTTTAGAGATGGTGACCCAAATTCAAAATCCATCCTTTAGAGATGGTGACCAAATTCAAAATCCATCCTTTAGAGATGGTGACCAAATTCAAAATCCATTCTTTAGAGATGGTGACCAAATACAAAATCCATCCTTTAGAGATGGTGACCAAATACAAAATCCATCCTTTAGAGATGGTGACCCAAATTCAAAATCCATCCTTTAGAGATGGTGACCAAATACAAAATCCATCCTTTAGAGATGGTGACCAAATTCAAAATCCATCCACTCAAGATGATAATGAAGACAGAATTCAGAAATCCATCCACTCAAGATAGTGATCAAGACAATTTAGAAATCCATCTATTCCAGATAATGACCAAGATCAAATGACCAAAGCCCATAGGTCCGGCAAATGACCAAACCAAAGCCCATAGGTCCGACAGATGACCTAGCAGTATTCTAAAATGTAGGCCCGACAGATGGCCTATCATTTTTCAAAATTTAGACCCGACAGACGGTCTATCACTCTAGGCCCGACAGATGGCCTATCATTTTTCTAAATCTAGACCCGACAGATGGTCTATCAGTCTAGGCCCGACAGATCGCCTATCATTTTCCTAAACCTAGACTCGACAGACGGTCTATCAGTCTAGGTCCAACAGTTGATCTAGCAAATCTCAAAATCTAGACCCGACAGATGGTCTATCAGTTTTCTAAGTCTAGGTCCGACAGTTGATCTAGCAAATCTCAAAATCTAGACCCGACAGATGGTCTATCAGTTTTCTAAGTCTAGGTCCGACAGTTGACCTAGCAAATCTCAAAATCTAGACCCGACAGATGGTCTATCAGTTTTCTAATTCTAGGTCCGACAGTTGATCTAGCAAATCTCAAAATCTAGACCCGACAGATGGTCTATCAGTTTAGGTCCGACAGTTGACCTAGCAAATCTCAAAACCTAGACTCGACAGACGGTCTATCAATCTAGACCGGACAGATGGTCTATCAGTTTTTTAAGTCTAGGTCCGACAGTTGACCTAGCAAATCTCAAAATCTAGACCCGACAGATGGTCTATCAATTTTCTAAGTCTAGGTCCGACAGTTGACCTAGCAAATCTCAAAATCTAGACCCGACAGATGGTTTATCATTTTTCTAAATCTAGGCCCGACGGATGGCCTATCAGTTTTCTAAATTTAGACCCGACAGATGGTCTATCAGTCTAGGCCCGACAGATGGCCTATCATTTTTCTAAATCTAGACCCGACAGATGGTTTATCAGTCTAGGCCCGACAGATGGCCTATCATTTTCCTAAACCTAGACCCGACAGACGGTCTATCAGTCTAGGTCCGACAGTTGATCTAGCAAATCTCAAAATCTAGACCCGACAGATGGTCTATCAGTTTTCTAAGTCTAGGTCCGATAGTTGATCTAGCAAATCTCAAAATCTAGACCTGACAGATGGTCTATCAGTTTTCTAAGTCTAGGTCCGATAGTTGATCTAGCAAATCTCAAAATCTAGACCCAACAGATGGTCTATCAGTTTTCTAAGTCTAGGTCCAACAGTTGACTTAGCAAATCTCAAAATCTAGACCCGACAGATGGTCTATCAGTTTTCTAAGTCTAGGTCTGACAGTTGACTTAGCAAATCTCAAAATCTAGACCCGACAGATGGTCTATCAGTTTTCTAAGTCTAGGTCCGACAGTTGATCTAGCAAATCTCAAAATCTAGACCCGACAGATGGTCTATCAGTTTTCTAAGTCTAGGTCCGACAGTTGACTTAGCAAATCTCAAAATCTAGACCCGACAGATGGTCTATCAGTTTTTTAAGTCTAGGTCCGGCAGTCGGCCTAGCAAATCTCAAAATCTAGACCCGACAGATGGTCTATCAGTTTTTTAAGTCTAGGTCCGGCAGTCGGCCTAGCAAATCTCAAAATCTAGACCCGACAGATGGTTTATCAGTTTTCTAAGTCTAGGTCCGACAGTCGGCCTAGCAAATCTCAAAATCTAGACCCGACAGATGGTCTATCAATTTTCTAAGTCTAGGTACGGCAGTTGACCTAGCGAATGTCAAAGTCTAAACTCGACAGATGGTTTAGCACAAGATAAAAATCTCTTTGTTGAAAATAAAATTTGGGAGGAGAAGCTAAGCAAAAATTGGTTATCTTTTTGTCTTTGTGGCAAAAGTTTTGTTCAAACTTTACCACAAAGAGGGGCAGCTGTAGACACCCAATTTTTGCCCAATTAATTAAGGCTTAAATTTATAAAGTTAATTAAACAAAATTTTCATTTTTGTTTAATTAAACTCATTTTTCCAAAAGCCTTAATTAAGTAATGAGTTGGCTAAATGATCAAGGCACAGGCCAAATGGCCTGTTGGTTAAATACATTGACCCAAACACACACCAAGCTCAAGGACACAGTTCAAACCTAGCAAAGGCAATTTTTTGCCTTTTTATCATCTTATTTTTGCCTTTTCATCTTTCTCAAAGTGACTTTTTGCCTTACTTTGCATCAGTTTTTAACTGACAAAACATCATTAATTGTTGAAATTGATGATGCCATTGCAAAGTAGTTATGGAATATGAAAGATTAGTGCACAATTCATGTGTAAAAAAACCCAAAAGTCACAAAATTCGCTAAAAAAATTGAAAAAAAAATGCAATTTGTGAGACTTCAATTGTCCATTAATGAGACTTGATGAAATTGGACAATTAATCCACCCACATTGAATGATTTAATGAAGAATATGAAAGATTAATCATCAATTCATCAGTTTGAAACAAATTAAACACGAATTTTCGAATTAAATTCGTGAAAATAAAGAGGCAAAAAATCGATTCGTTTTCGAAACTGTACGAAACGTAAAATTGAGCTTGCAACCTATAAATAGGGGGTACTAGGATCAAAAGGCATAAGTCAATTTCGAAGAAACACACACACAACAATATCAATTCGAATTTTCGACTTTAGGATGTAGGATTCGAATTTTTCAAATTCGAAGTGATTTGATCAGATTTGGATCAAATTGATGTTTTAGGAGTATTAGAAACTTCATTTTGATGTTTTAGTGTGCATGGATTTGATTAAATTAATCAAAATCATCTCTGCAAAATTTTTTTTTTTTTCTGAACAACCGCCGCAACCACCACCGGAGCCGCCCCTTGTCGCCGTTCTGGTGCACACCACCTTCAGGAGATCCGCCGTCGCACCAGGAGTCGGGCCGACAAGCTTCCAGCCGCACCAACCACCACAGCCGCCGGAATCAGCCCCGAAACGCTGCGACTTCATCTTCTTCACCCGTCGGAGCTCCGAGATCCGACCCGAAGGTCCGAACCCAACCCGGTCGGTCATCGATCAACAGTCATCGGTCAACGGTCAAGCAGATCAGACGGCCCAAATTCAATCAAGCAGATCAAACGGCCCAGATTCAATCAAGCAGATCAGACGACCCAGATTCAATCAAGTAGATCAGACGGTCCAGATTTGATCAAGCAGATCAGACTGCTCGGATTTCATCAAGCAGATCAACGGTCCAATTTGATCATCCAAATCAGACGGCCTAGATTTGATCAAAGTGATCAACGCCTCAAATTGAGTCAACGAAATCAGACGACCAGGATTGGTCTTCAAATCAGACGATCCAGATCGCGCCCGCTCCATCCAACGGTCCAGGTCAATCCGTATTATTTTTATTATATAATTAATTTCAGAAAATAGGAAAAAAATAGTAAAAAATTATAAAAATTCACAAAAAATTCAGAAAAATTCAGAAAAATCCAGAAAAATCAAAATAATTATTTTTCATATAAATTTTTTTTATATTTGTTAATATTTTTGAACATTTTTAATATGTATTTATACATAAATTGCTTTAGAAATGCATATTTAATAATTTGGATATATTGTAAAATATTTTGAGTATGTTGTGAATTTATGTGATGATTATAAAAAAAAATAAATAATAATAATAAAAAGATAAAATTGGATTTTCCGAAACCAAATTTTTATATAAAAAAATGATTTTTGGACTTAGAAAAATATGTTTTTTCATAAAAAAAATAATAAATTGATTAGATCATAGGATCATCAAAAATGATTTTTGTAAAAATTTAAAATTTAATGAATTTAAAGTGAAAAGAATTCAAAAATTAAAATTGATCAACAAATTAAGGTTCTTTTTAAAAGAACTACATTTTGTCTGATCTCGATTAGCGAGTACATAGGCACCTGCGGGGCGACATTAAAAAATAGAAAAAATGTATTTGTTTTTTTTAATAATATTGTGAATAAGTATTTTGAAAATATAAGATGTTGTGTTGATATTCATATTAAAAAAAAATAGAAAAATGTGACTTGTAAATATTTTTATTTGAATTTTTGAGCATGAAAATGATAAATTATAAATTTGAAATTCCAAAAGTGGTAACCATTCGGTTTTAATAGGTTAGCCCCCGAATCCATGATATCTGGTTTTTAAATCAAATTTTCGCAGACTAGTAGCTAAGTTAGGATCAACCGACCCATTGATCCTAGCTTTTATTTTTTCTCGATTTATATCGGGTGGCGACTCTAAAAAGTTTTCAAAAATTAAAATTTCTTTTAACCCCTAGTCGAGGATTCATGTTAAATGGGTTCGGGTTTAATGTGAATCGGGTTAGGAGAAATGAAAGAGATAGTGGAAAAATCCAGGCTCGACAATTATACTTCCTTTTCTTAGCTCTTTCAATCATGCGGGCTTTTTCAATCAATTTCTAGATAAGTTTTTAGCCTAAATTCCTCCAATTTAATTCTCGAGTCCTCATCTAAACCTCCTAAGAAGATTTGCTTTTTCAACTCTTCACTATCTCGGAATGATTCCAGTGCATACTAAGTAAATGATTGAACTCTGTTTCATATTGCTCAATGGATCTCCCTTGCTGCTTGATGTGCAAGAAGTCAACACTGTACCGTACTCTGTGATAAAGGGGAAGTAGTTTTTCAAAAACTCTCTGTTGAAGGTTTCTCATGTCACAGGTGGAGCCAAGCTTCTCCTCTTTGATTCCCACTACACCTTGGCATTATACCTTAGCATGTAAGTTTCATACTCCAACTGGAGGTATGGGGGAATTTCATATGCAGTGAAAGAGCGCTTAACTTATGCTAACCAATCTTCCGCCTCATTAGGCTTTCCAAACGCCCCGTCAAAATAATGATTACTTTTGATAAAATCTGGCAAAGAGCTCCTTTGATACCTCTTGTAAGGTGGAGGGTATGGAAAATGTGCATTGTAAGATTACTCTTCCAGGGGTAGAGGAACTTTTGCAGTCATCCCTCTATGAGCTGCAGGTGGTGGTGGTGTTGCTGAATCCTTCATGCTCTATTCGGGATTAAGTTGTTGGTGAAGGTTCTGTGTTTGGATGAATGCATTTAGCAAGTTTGTTAGCTGTCCTATCGCATTTATCATCGTTGTTTGAGGATTTAAGGGTGCTGCCTCATGTGGATTAGGTTGTGAGTAGTTGGTAATTCTCATTACTAGCCTCATTTGGGAGGAGTTCCTGCTCCCGATTACGGTTCCTTCAATTATGTCTGTTGCACATTATTTGGTAAGTTTTAGTGTCTTCTTGAAGTTTTAATTTGTAAAAGTTGATTCAACATACAAGGTTCGTGACTTAAGAAAAATTCGAGAAATCATAAAATTTCAGAAAGGAAATCAATCTTCATATTATCATAAGAAAGCCATAAAACAAAACAACTCATATAAGGTAATAAAATCACAAGTTCAGAATGGTGATATGAATGAAGTGGTGCTCATGCAACTAAATGCAGTTGATGTCATTTATAGCTACTGCATAACATGATTGCTCGAAATCTTTGAATCTTTGTAACATAAAAGAATACCATTTTTCTTCCTTTGAAACAAAAACATAGCACTTCATTGATTAAGCGATCCATACAAGGATTTACATTGAAATTTTAAGTTCGCAAAACTTGGCAAGCCACTAATCTAACTTTTGTTATAGACATCACCTTCTAGCCGACAACAAAACAAAAGATACAAGAAAAGAAAAGAAACAACATACTAAGTTGTCAAAGGAAACCTAAGGCAAATTGGCATCCCGCATTGCCTTGCACCAAAAAGTTCTACTTGGACTCTATGGGTCAAATTTGCTTCCTTCTCCTCAATCATCACTCAAAGTCGTCGAGGGTCGGGCTAGGGAGCCGTCCTCTACTAGAAGAACCACCATCATCCCTACGGATGAACTGGCGTAGATATGCTCTCACCATTAGTCTTCTTATCTTAGTGGGTCGAACCAGATCTTCGTGGTCATGCTCCTCATCCTCCTCATTTCCTCTCACTTCTTGTTCTTCCTCATGGTTTTCTTCTATCCCTAATTCTCTTCGTTGTCCATCAACATGGTTGTCTTCTATCCCTAAGTCTCTTCCCGCTTCCTCCCACACTCGGTCCACTATTTCTTGAGCTTCTCTCATAATCATCTCATCCTCATTCTCCACCTCCATTGGTTCAGGGACCACGGGTTCAGGAATCACTTCATTAATCGCTGGAGGGTACTCATTCATAACATAGATGTCTCTCCAAACTGTGGGATCTATCTCGGGTTCCCTTCTACCACAATCAGAGATCTCTAGGTCTTGGTCAAAATCCCAAATGGCTTGGTTGGGCTCATGGTTCACATCTTCCTCCATCCCTATGGGAGGGGTAGGGGTCCTTGGCACTACCTCTTCTACCCAGTTCGGGTCCTCTTCGGGATCCTCATCCTCCTCCTCTTCCTCTACTTCCTCTTCAACATCCTCAATCTCATTATTTCCTCTTCATACATGCATTAATCAATTGCATATCGACATCTCTAGCAGTTGGAGGCTGGATGCCTATATGGGGTGGAAGGAGGTCTAAGTACACGGCATGCCAAACTATGTGATTCTGTGCGTCTATTATATTCCATTCTTGATGGTCAAAGAGGTCTTCATGTGCATAAACATGGAGGGGTCCTATGCTAGTCCATACTTCGAAGTCTGGAGGGGTTGGGCTCCCTTCATTTTTTAGGATGAAGGTGGCTTCCCTCATCATGGGCTCGCACCCATATTCCACCATGATCCTCTCATTGGTGTAGATGGTTTCTAACAGGGTCCATCTCCTTCTCCTCATGGGATCATACCTCACTTGGTCCATGGCTGATGCCAATCTAGTATGTCTTAACCCTTCTTTCAAAAGTCTAAACATTTCTCTTAAAGTTTGGGAACTTCTTGCCAAAGTAAAATCTTCGCATAGCTCCCTTAATCTTAACCAATATTCCACAAAAGTCTCATCCATCCTCTTCGTAAAATTCTTAGTACGCTCATGGGTCTCTCCCAGGGAGACCGACAACAACGAAAGACTTCTAATTAGCCTACAACTTTAACTCCATTTTAACCATTTGTTTAACTTCTAGGTTCAATTTTTAGTTCTATTGTCATGCTTTATAACCTAGTGCTCTGATACCAACTTAAACTGTCACGCCCACAAGGTACCCTAAACGTAATAGTTCACACATGCCATATAAGACCACGAATTACTACCTTAGTCCTTCGGAGTCTTATATAGATGTAAACGTCCCTTTACGACAATAGAATACTTGAACCAATGGAGATAAAGAGTTTAAATCGACATTCGATAGCATTAGAATATAAATCAAAACGCATATAAATAGTTACAAAGACTAAGGGGCATCCCCCCACAAAAGAATATTGTTAAGAGGTCTATTATAGTCATCCAGAGTCTTTTGGTTTCCTACGGAAGTCTAAATAAAATGAATATAACTTCTAAAGGAAACCCTAGCTCCTGTACCTGAGCGCAGGTGCCTCTGTCTAAGCCAGATAAACGAATGCTGCAACAAATAGAAACTGTAGGGACGTGAGCCATACTAGCTTAGTGAGTGAGAACTTCCAAGATTATATTCATAACACATCATACAAGCAAGTGATTAATCAGGCAAGTGTCATGCATCAAAACATATGGAAATCAACTGACATATGACTAGCCGAAAATCATATGTGAATGGAATTTCGCCCTCCATTCCAGGTTAGCAATTAACAAATACTATGGTACTACTTAAATATGCCATTTTTGGATCACGGTCAACCAACTTATAATTTTGTTTGTGGATCACGATTAACCAACTTATTATTTCGTTTATGGATCACAATTAACCAACTTTTACTCCGTTTTTGGATCATAGGCAATCAACCAATGCTAATGCTCCATCCCCATTTGTGATATGAATGAGTCCATATTACTTATCAATTCTGAATAGTCAATTATGCCAATTCCTTAGGTGATTAATCAATAATTTCAGACAATCAATCCTAATTCATCTATACAACCATTAGTTAATCACTCGGCCTCGATATTCTTATTTTCAATGTCTCATATCATCAGCAAACATACATAGTTCCCATTTATCCCCACCATACATATCCATTTATCTTTGCCTAAAATCTAATGCAACTATCATTACAATCACATACAATAAATGGAATCGGGAAGGAATACTCACTCAGCCATTGGAACACCGGTCCTCTAGTAGTAATAGTTTGGTAGAAGGGAATCGTCAATCTTGGGTTCACTTAAAAAGGAAGAAATACCCTAATGAGTATTCCATCACTTAACTAAACCAAACCATTAAACAAAACTAGTATTTTCGTAATTCTCGTCATTTGCGGAAGTCTCGACTTAAAACGACCGTAACTTGATCATTTTAACTTGAAATTTCACAAATTATATACCGATTTCTATCTATTTCGAAAGATATTTCTACATCTAATATCCTAACCAAGTTTTGAAAACATTTACATTTCAAAAGAGGTTGATCAGTAGGGAACTTCCATCCTGAAAACATATTTCATGAATATTTGTGATGTTTCTAATGTGTAGATCAAATCTACATGCTATGTTGATGATTCCCTATCATGAATGTCATGTTATGAACTTCATGCACATACATTCTTGATGATTTTTGTTAGGAGGAAGTTATATAAATTATACTCTGGGGAAACATCTCATGTTAGTTTACTTAGTTAGTTGAATTATTGAACTTTGTTTATCCTTATTTGTTTCGGGGTTTTCCTTAAGAAAAATCCATTCGTTCTTATGAAAATTTAATCTTTATAAAGTCTATATCATAAAACCTTTATTTTCTTATGCAAATTTCCATTTTTCATTTTATAAACATGCCTTATAGTAAGGACTACCCCAAAATCCGAATTTGGTAAGAGTTCATTCTTAGGTAGATTTGTTTAAGAAAATCTAATTTTTTATATAGAAATTTAGGGCTCAACTATTCCTTTACATTAAGGCTTCATTTATTAAATAAAATTTCTATTTTGTGTTTGGAAAATAAGTGTTTTCATACCATTACTCCTTAACTACGAATTTCTTAAAATGACAAGCAACTTAAAAATTTCCTACTTTATTTCTACTCCTTGTTTTACATATTTTTCTTAGCAAATCCCATCTCAACTTATAAAAATCATCACTTGATGATATCTATTACCTATACTCCTCATTTTTCATATAAAACACAAGTTTTAGAGTTAATAAAAGGGTTTTTAAGGCATGGTCTTGAAACCATCAGAAAATACATTTGATCATTTCAAATAAATAATTTTCCTTTTTAAGTTTCTTGTCTCATCTACTTAAAGATCTACAAACTACAATATTTATATACACAAGACAAAGGTCTTTATGATCATTAATGCACCAAAACACAAAATATCCATGAGATCATGAATGTCAAGTATAAATGAGCATTTAAATGCTAGATCTACCACTTAGGATGCATGAAATGGAGTTTGAGAACATGAAAATAGATTTTTGTGCAAGATCTTTACTTTACTCTACTACTTAATGCATGAACATGAAGATCATCATATAAAAACACATTCAAATACAAGATCTACTCTTGTGATGGCTTGATATTCAGGTAGTAGTATTTTCTTGTCCCTCGCAAGAGCTCATGGGACTTAAAGATGAAAATACTCATGAATGGTCTTTCCATTACAAGGTTTAGTGGTAGAAAGGGTAAAGATCTATCACCTAAAGCTTGGGACAAGAGGAGAATGAAGAAGAAAAATAATTTTGTATGAGTGTAAGTGTGTATGGGAGGGTCACGGCACACATAAGGAAAGAGGGAGTTCTTGAGAGAGTTTTACTTTGAGTGAAAAGAGTGAAAGAGTAAAAATGAGGAGAGAGTTTTATTTGTTTTGTTTTATTTAATTTGTGTAATAATAAGTCTTAAAATGTATAATTTCTTAAGAGACAAATTATCTTGGAAAAGAAAATATAATTGAGTATTTTGTAAGGATGTAAGAGTAGGGTGTGGCTTGTGAGTGTAGTAAGTTGTACTTGTGTATAGTAATCAAGACAATTAATTTACCAGTAGTAAAGAAAATACGAGAAAAGGCTATATCTGTATTTTTCACAAACCGAAAAATTACAAAATTTATTTTTGAAATCCTTATCAAATTTCGGTTCTAAAGAGTATTTTGGAATATTTTTGAATTTCGAGTCTGGCTCCTTTTTCGTAATGGATCTAAGGAAGGCCCGGAATAGAAAATTTTTCGAAATCAATCTTTTTATGGTTTGAAATATAACTTAAAAATATTCCAGATTGAATTATTTTACAAAAGTTCCTTAGTTTAAAATCGAAGGAAAGCCGGATCTAGGTTCTTAGATTTCTCCCAAGCTTAAACTAATCCGGTTTAGGGTTTTGGTTTCCGGTTCCCGAAGTTTACTTGGTTACTAGGAAAACCGAGGTTTACAATATCAAATACTTATGCTTTCTGAAGGATGGTAAAAGAATAGTTTTGAAACCTATGTTACCCTTAGAAGTGAAAGAGGCCCAGACGCAGATGAGTAGGATTATGACAAAGAAATCACTTTTTATAATCATAAAGTCATATTTTACTCACTTTTCAGTTATTAAATCTGCTAAATTATTATTGATTTTACAGAAATCTTAAGAAATTAGTACTTAAATGCATTTATTGTGATATTTCAGGTTTTGAAGGACTTAAACACAAATACAAGCAATTGAGAGGAGTTTCACTCAACTAAGGAGACATGGAAATCAAGCATGGCCATTATAAGAAGCTAGGCCATAGGCCTTCATCAAAAACACAGTCGGCCTTCATCAAGAAAAGCAAACACTACCAGCTTTCAAAACAGAACAACACCGGCCTTCAAAATTATCATGTACGCCAACCACTAGAATTAAGGGTTGCCAACCTTTGGTCAACCTAAATCTAGGCTCTATCTACTGCAATTGTATAGATAAAGATAAGTGCGAATGCTACCAGCAAGTATCCTGTAATTCCCTCAATTTTACATAACCGATTATAATAATTATTAAAAATATAATATAGAATCATGAAGAACTATAGTAAAAAGTCATAGAAATAACTCCCAATTTTTCTAGAATTAAAATTATTAAAGTGTGAACAAATAATGATTATGATAAATCGATCATTACTGTAAAACTCAAAATCGGTTTTCTTAAGTTCAATAGTTAGAAAATAAATCATATATTTGTTAAAATAATAAAACAATAATTTTCGAATTAATCCTAATATTTTACAACCTTAAAATATCTTTAGAAAATTTATAAATACTAATTATTAAAAATAGATAGATTCTTAGAACATGATTCTAAGACATGAATCAATAACTCAACAAATAATTGTAGTTAACCTTAATTTCAATTACAATAAAAAAACAATTAATTTTTAGAACCTATTAGTTATAAAAAGATAATTTAAAGCTAAATCATTAGGATTATAAAATACCCAAGGAGATAAAAAATCAATCAATACTAAAAATCTGAACCCTAATTAAATATTTGAATTATACGAAAACTTTAGTTAGAATATTTTGAGTTTATAGAGAATAAAATTCTAATTTAACTATTGTAACCCTAGTATCTTTATAACAAGTAAAATAAACAGAATAGTAAATATAAAATAGATATTAAACTTATAACCAAATAAAAACTCTAAATAAATCTATGAGTAGTAATAAACTCATTTATAGCTAAAAAACTCGAATAGAAAATTCTGACCCTAAAAAATACCAAAAATAAGATTTCATATCTTGAGCAAATAACTCAAGATATAATTAAAAGTAACCCTAAAATTCAAATCCGATAAGAGACAACTTCTTTATAGAACCTATTAATTATAAAATAATAACTAAAAAAATGAACCGCTAGTATTAAAAACATAATAGGAACAAAACAGATCCACAACTAATAATCTAGAGCTTAGAAAAATATTTATCGCATTATTATTCTAGTAAGGAAATTATGAACCTATGGAAACTAAAATCCTAATTTAATTTACTGGACCTAGAAAATCTTAATCACGTAAACTTGAAACTCAAATTTGAACTTAAAGGCAATCTAGAAAATTGTAAAAGCCTTAAACAAATTTTTGAAGACAAAACTCCTAAATAGCTGACATATTTATACCCATTTAACCTGATAAACTACCATAAAACTAAGATAAATAATTAACTAAATAATATTAAATTAATCATCCTTCATTTTCTATGCAAACGGAACATAATTCATGGCTAAGATCCTGTTAATTTGTATCGACCGAAAACTTGAAACAATTGGGTTAAATAACCAACAAAAGTCAATAAAAGAGGAAGAATACCCAATCAAATTTAACCAACAAAACAACTCAATAAATGCAAATAGAATTCATGCAAAACAAAATGAATTCGGTAGGAACAAATTGCTCAATTTTGGCTGAAAATTTGAGCTGCTACCATCCATACTTCCATGTATATATATATAGCTCTTTAATGAGTATAAAACAAAACACATAAGAACCTCTTGTAGCAACCATAATTATGTGCATAAAACAACCCAAAATAAGCATAAAACAAGACCCTAAACCAGCCAAATTCGTCCTCTATCAAGCCCTATAAACCATCAACAAAATTAACAATTCAAACACAATATCTTAGCTTCGTAGAATAAGCTTAGAAAGAAATCAACTAAGGTAAGTTAAATTCATTTTAAGATAGTTTATGTAATAAACAATAGCTTAAACGATGTTTCTACTGACCTAGGTTCGTGTTAGACCAAGGAAGGGGTATGGTATCATCACAACATCCCAAAAAAAAAGGGTAATATCTCATCCTAAAACTTCATATATGCATTATAATATGTAGAATCTAGGAAAAGATTATCTTTGATGATTATGAATGTTATATGTGCTAATATGTCATAAACAATAGTTAGGGATTGTGTAGAAACACTGGAAATAGTTAAATCACAAGTAAATATAAATAAATTAAAGAAAAGTAAGTTCGAGACAAAAGGAAAAACGACGAAGATGACGAGCAGTGACAACACCGGCCCTACGCTAGAGCGAGTTGTCACATTACTTGTATGTTTGCATGTGATTTGTTTTTTCTTAGTTACGTGCTTATACTTACGTATATTTCTACTAGGCTTCGAATCATTCCTTTCCTTTTTCAAGTTTAGGTAATGATTCAATTACGTTTGACTTTGTTGGTTATGACATCGGTGAATTATGGGGATGATAATAATACCAGGACTATTCTATTGACATTTGATCTAGTTTGTAAATTTTATCATCCATGGAGATATTAACTCCAGATAGATTTGTAGTGGCCTTTATTGTGTTAATAGTGATGGTTTAGAGCATATATTCTAGTTATCATGCCCCAACGGGTACCCTAAACGTGACAGCCCGCCGTACGCAATATTAAAACTTAAGAATGATTACCTCAATCACTCAAAAGCTTCCATATTGGTACAAGACGCATATTCACATCAAAGGGAGATGGTGTAATGCATTTTAAGATATTGGCAGTGGAACATTCAAAATAACACTTAATATATTTCATCAAAATATAGAGTCATACAACTTCTAAGCGGCATTTCCCTATAATTTCCATAACAACATAGTCTTACTAAGATAAATATAACGCCTTAACCTGAAGGCATTATAACCCGCCACGTATCCTCTCTTATATAGGACACGTAAAGGCTCTAATATCCACAAATTCTGCATAATTCACCTGTAAACACACATAGGTATCTCATAGGATACGAAACCTGTTTAAACTAAAAACTTATACTTCATAAAATATGAACTCCTGATTCAAACATAAAATCCAAGTCGGCATCACATAGCCAACAAATTCAGCAAAAACTAAAAAATGTTTACATAAAAAATATTTTCATTGAAACTAACCTAAACATCCAACTACAATTTGAAAAGATCTAAATGTTTCTTCTTCTTAGAAACTTGATATATGAAGCCGAGCTCTCAGCTGGGTAGTCGGGTCTACTATCGTCATCCCTGTTATCAAAGAATAATTCATATCCCGAAAGATCATATATTATATCATCTTCACCTATACCTGAAATTTAAAAGAATGAGCGCGATGCCCAGTACGATAACTCGAATCCAAAAACAAATGCATATGCACATACAATAGGCAGATAATTCATACAACTTAAACTAATACATACAGTTATATTATTATCTTTCTTAAGCCAACAAAACAACACGGTCCAGTATTAGGTATACTCTAATCCCAAACTCGAGTTACTCAGACCCCGTTGAAAAAAAAAAAAAATCTTTGAAAATAAATCATATACATATATGGATGAGTAGGTACTCCCCAAACACCCAATCCAGAATACCTAATTCTACCGGAATCATATCAAGGCACGAGTCCATTAGATAACCTCACACCAAGATCATCAGGATACCTCACCAGTATCACTGTTGCCAGTCTTTACTGGTCAAAGCCAAGCACAACCAAACAGGCAATTATTAAACCGAATATAATTAGGTTTATTATGAAATTTTGTTCCTTCAACCATTCAATCAATACTAAACTACAAGCAAAAACAACAAGCAGGGATTGATCGTACCTTTCTCAATTTCAGAATACAATTCCAAATTCACCAAACCTAATATCGACAGCAACAACATTAACATGAACCTCTACAATTTCTCATTCAATAGCAAAAATCAAACACCAAAGTCTCCAATTATCCTGTCATTAACATATATATATATATATAATATAGATGTATAAAACACGGTAAAAGAAACAAACCCTAATATATCATGATCTCCTAAAACTCTAACCTGATAATGAATCTCTAAAATTTTGCACCGTCTTCTCCGATCACAACTCATAACAAGCTCACAATACCTTTAATTCACCAAAACCCTAATATTACATGACAATAAGAACATATCAAGATAATATAATCTCACATTGTTTAAATTCATCAACAAAAATACAAAACTTACTGATTTGGATCACCAAAACCTGACTCACATCCACAAATTTGGATTCCAACCAAATTTAGGGTTTCCTTCATGCAAACAAATCACAAAATCCTTAGAACTTGCATGAAATTCTCATAAAACTTATATGAGAACATTATACTTATTTGTTTTAATCACAAAACTCACTCCTTATCCAACCGAGACAGATTAAACTCGAGATCTAAATCCTTCCCACATTTTTCCTTCAAGAACATATCAAAACCCTAAGAAAATGCATACAAATTCGTATATAATCTATAGCAGAAAGTTAAGATCACTTACTTTGAATCAAAATCACTTTTGATGGTTCTCCAACCCTAGATCTCCAAGAACACTCCAAAACCCTCTTTGACGAAAGAAAAATATGATAAAAAGTTTCTGTCAAAAATCATTTTTCGCGTCTCGTATTTATAGAATTTGGTCATACACGGCGCGCCTACGCCGGCGGTGTACGTTTAAATCTTGCTGGTGTACACCTTATACTAGCAAAATTTACACAAGTACTGGCGGCATTCATTGAGGCTTTGAATTCCCAGAATTTCGATCGAACAACATACGCTGATAAATCCATGATCTATGCTAGCGGCGTTCCATTCGGGCATTAAAAGAAACCCTCATGTACACCGCGGAGTTCCACCTAACATTAAGAAAAATGCTATTGTTCCCTTCCCATGCCATCTTTACGCCGACGGCGTAGATTCTCCAGATGGCGGCATTGAATCTATCAAAAATTGCAGAAATCCGAACTTCAATATTTGTTCTACAATCAAACTTAAACCTTTACAATTTACTTGTTTTGACCTTAAAATTCATAGATTCATAATTCATTATATTTTCATCTCTATTTTTGGATTTTACAATAAATAACTAAAGCTAGAAGATTTTAGAAGAAATCTATTCTAAGACTTCAAAACAAAGTTCCTCAAAAGCTTCCCAAAATAAAGATTCTATACAAATTATCAAGATGGTCTTGGGTATGAAACAAAGGCCCTGCAATATCAAAAATCTATTGGGTATAAGCATAACTAGCTTAGTGAGACATTCCTATGCAAAAATACTCATAATAGATATTCAACCAAGTTCATTAAATAAGCCTATGAAATTCAACAACCATATGATCAAACAATACATACGACTATCAGGTTTCGTATGTATGATGGATTTACCCCTCCATCGGTGGTTACTGAATGATTTGAACTGGGCCAAACGACCTCTTTAAAAGTTGTACGTCTTGAGATTCCAATGAATCATACTACTAGTCCTCGGGCTTTCCATACCCAAAGTGAGCGGTCCAGGTCGCTACAACTTGAGGCCGTATTCCCGAACGTCCTAAATCTTCAAGATGTAGCTAGGCAACTTACATATCTGGTCCCACACTTAAGAGTAGTAGCAAAATTTTGAAATGATATTCTAAGTGATATGCATGAGCAATTTATTTATGAGATATTCAATCCGACATTAATTTATTTAAAGCAATCAATCAATATTTGTACACACGTAATATACATAGAAACAATTATAACAATCACATATTGGGTTCCGATATACTTATTGTTTATTGATCGCACATAACAATTCACATATCATTCTATAAGCACATGCGCGAATACATAAACGTAAAGGAAACTCACTCATCCATAGCGATCTTCTATGAATCGAAGTAATCCTCGAGGAAGAGAAGATCTTAGTCCTCGACACCTAAACAAAAAAAAATACCCAAAATGAGTATTTCATCCAATATTTACTCAAATTCTCTAATTCTATCTTATTGAATTCGTCGAAATTGGCATGAATGGAAATTCTAACTTAAAATGGTCATAACTTGCTCATTTTAACTCGGAATTTCGTATATTATATACCAATTTCTACCTACTTGAAATGATCTATCTATTTCTAAGGTTATTTTTATCAAAAGAATCCATTTGGGTCTTGGAACATTGATGTACATAATCATCACAAAAATTCCATATTTCAAAACTCAAGTTTTCAAACTTTTCTCAGTTCAAGAATTCTTGTACAAAAATATAGTTATTTGTATAGTTGAAAAATCCTTTGAATATATATAAGTAGACTCATATTGTATGCATGAATTTAGTGGTTTTGTCTCAACAATGATTTTTCTAAAACAATGTGTCTTAAAGGTTAGGAAAAGCTAAGATTTTGGAAAAATTCACCGTATTTTGTTAGAAAAATTTCTTGAATTATTGTAAATGATTATTTCCTTCTTTTAACTCCATTTATTAACTTTGAGAATAATTAAATTTTCAAAAAGTAATCTTTGTCTTATAAGATTCTTACACTTTATTTCTATTAGTTGAAAAATGTAGTTTTTCTAAAAATCTCTTGGTAGTGACTAAAGTTTCTTAAACTTAAATTTCCTAAGGTTATTTCCACTTTAAATAAATAATATCAATGATCTTCTAAATTATTTACTATTTTTATTTCCTAAGTAAAGCTTATCTTTAGAAAGGTTATTCTTTGATAATTTTGTCAAACTTCTCTAGACTTTAGCATTTTAGAGTGTTGGTAGAAAACTTCGATAAATGAGTTTAAGAAAAACCTTTGTTGAACAATGATTTAGCAATATTAATTTTCAAAGAAACTTTCATATTTCATTAGTCCAAAAAAAGAGTATGTGATAATTTTACTTTATGTAAACTTGGATGAAATCCCATATACAATTATTATTAGAAACTTGTGATGAACTTTTCTAACTTTGGAAAAGATTTGTTAAGATAAAACTTTATGTTTTTATGGAAAAATCATGACAAAAATTTATTTTTAAAGAAAGTTCTTATTTTTTTTTTTTTTACTTAAGAAAACTCCTTTTCATGGTTGTTGAGACAATATCAACATGTTCATGCATAAATGAGAATATGTCACTATGAGAAATATGATAATATTAAATAATAAGATAAGATATATACAAGGATAAATAAGAGCATAATAATAAGATCAAGTATTGGGAACCTTAGCTTCATCAAGGTATTCCGGGACTAAGAATAGACTAGTCCCAAAAAGAAAAGAAAGGAAAAGAAGAAAAATTGTTTTGTCTTGATATGGACAAATCTAAGACTAAGAAGACTAGTCTTGATAATTTGCATAAAACAAGTAAATAAATAAATTGCTATAAGCCCTAGAAAATTTCAGTAAATAATTCTGAAGATGAACTTCGAAAATAAATCCTAAAAATAACTCCGAATTAAAATCGAACTTCGATAAGTCCCAAATCCCGAACGAATTCAAAGATTCCTGAATCATGAGAAAAATAAGAGTCCTCAGAAATAGAATAGTAACTCAATATACTTTCATTCTAAAACCTTACGTACGACAAATTTTATATTTAACTTCAACTTATAAATTCAGGAAAAATAGAGCCCTAAAACAAATTGTTAAGAAGTAAATAGTGATTTACCTTCGGAAATAAAACTTAATCCAAAGAATTCCGAAAGCGTTGAGAGATATTAAACACTTATAAAAATCAAACTTAAAATAAATTTCTCAAATAAGATATGTTAAATACACATAAAATATCATTTTCCAAATTGCCAAAGGTATAAATCGGAAAGTCAACCAGAAAACCTAAGTCCACTAAACTCCTAAGAAACCCCGTAGCCTAGATCCGGCAATCCCATATTCTCAAACCAAGGAGTCGGAATAAGGGAAAAAGGTATAGTTGGTTCGTATTAAGTATAGGATGCTCTAAAAGATGAGATTAATGAATTTTCAATCTATTTCCAACCCGGTCAGGTACAGACTTTGAAAGCGCGCCCTGAGATTCAAGTATTAGAAATATGTTATTAATGCCATTAGACTCATATTTTTATAAGGATCTTTAAAATATTAGTTTTATAAATTTTCAATGCTAGAATTACTTGGTTTTACAAATTATTTGTATTTCATTGCTATCGTAATTAGTGAGTCTTTAGTACGATTTACTATTACTCATTACCCAATTTTTATTATAATGTATATACCCTAGTTTTCCTGTAATCAATAAACTTCGGAAACGGAGAACGAAACCCTATATCGTCTGGTTCAAGCTTAGTGAGAGGAGCTTAGAAACCCTAATCCGGCTTTCTTCCATTTCATAACAAAAGAGAAGTTTTATAAAGTAAATGAATATGAATTATTGTTTTAGAGTATATTTTAAACCTTAGAAAGTTTTAAATTCGGGAATTTTTAATTCCGGCCTTCCCGAGTCAATTACAGAAAAATGCCCCGGACCACAAACTCAGAAAAATATTCTGGAATATTGATTAGAACGAAATTTTATAAGGATTTCAAAAATATAAATTTTATAGTTTTTCGGGCTATAAAAATTATAGTTATAGCCTTTTCCCGTATTTTCCTTACTACCGGTAAAGTAGATGTCTTGTCTACTATTTATCACTATTCACAAGTACAACCTATACTACACACTACCCATACCCTATTCTTACATCCTTACAACTACTCAATTAAATTTTCTTTTCCAAAATTTTTTTCTCCTATTAAATTATCACTTTTATTACATTTTATTACACAATATCAATTTCAAATAAAATTAGTTCTCTCTCCCTCTTCCACCCCATATGGCCGGCGCCATTAACCCCCCAATTATGCCCCAAATTGAATTATTTTATCTATTTTATTATTCCAAGAAAACCCTAAATTCACTAATATAAATAATCTTTAACTTTCTCTCTCCTTTATTTCATTTCCATTTGTCAAAAAAATCACAAAACCCTTTCTCTATTCCCTCCTAGTGCCGTGAGCCTCCTCCCCATTCCACACACACACAACAAGCTCTTTTCTTCTTCATTTCTTCATCAAAGCCTTCCTTAGGTGATGATTTTTAAGTTTATTACTACTAAATCTTGTAATGGCAAGACTTTTCTTGTGTGTTTTCCACTTTTAATCCCAATGAGCATATGCTAGGGACATGAAAACACTAATATAAGAATATCAAGCCATCACAAAAAGTAAATATTGTGTTTAAAAGAGTTTTTGTTGGAATATCATCTTGTTCATGCATGTAAAGTAGAGATCTAGCATAGAAAGTTACGTTTATTCCATGAAACTCATGATTCATGCACTATATATGGTAGATCTAGTGTTTAAACATTCATATCTTCATCTACATTTATGTTCATATGGTTATTTTGAGCTTTCATGCATTAATGATCATAAAAGCTTAGCCTTGCATGTGTATAGATGTGTTAGATGATAGATCTTCATGTATATGAGGCAAGAAACTTGAAAAAGAAAAGATTTTTGCTAGAAATGTCTTATGAAAATTCGGATGATTTTGGAACCCTATTTTCAAAACCACTTTGAAACTCATATTTTTCATGAAAAATGAAAGGTATATGTAATAGGTATCTCTAAGGAATGATTCTTACAAGTTGAAATGAGTTTAGACATAGTAATGTGTAAAACAAGTAGTGGAATTAAGATAAGAAATTTTGAGTTAGTGATCAAATTGTCAAATTCGTAATTTGAGATAATGAAATGTAATCACCTAGTAATTGAGCTCAAATTGCATGTTTTATGAGTTAAATGAAGTCCTTAGACAATAGATATAATAAAGCTTCAAATTTTGATGCATTACACAAGTTTTCTCATAAGGAATATGCAAGAAGTGAAATTTTCCAAAATTCGGATTTTTGTGAAAGGCTTGTCTAAAAACATATTTGCAAGGTGAAACATGTGAATTTCTATGAAGAAATGAAGGTCTTTGATAGTATAGATGATGGAGACTCATTTTTATTTAGATAACAAGTAAAATTTTAAGAATAAAATCCTAAAACACTAGGAGATGTAAAAATTGGAAAAACGGATTTTTAAAAAATGGCTAGTGTGGAGTCTTGTAATAATTAGGAGTTCTTAAGAGTTCATTATCAAAAATCATCAAGATCATGCATATATTGAACTCATTACATGACATTCATATTAGGAATTCATTCATATTCCATCTATACAAGAATCATCAACTAGAAACATTTTTTACTAAATGCGAAACAATTTTTCGAAAATGGAAACGTTACAGAACAGATCTGATCCCTCTGTTTCGTGACCTTAATTTCTTCAAAACTTGAAAATAATATAATAGATAGATCTTTCAAAGTAGATAGAAATCGATATAAAATTTGCGAAATTCCGAGTTAAAATGACCAAGTTATGGCCGTATTAAGTTGGAACTTCCGCAAAAAGCGAGAATCGCGATTTTGAGTAGTTTAGATGCCTAGCTTGAATTAGTGAAGTGATGGGATTCTTATTAGGCTATTCTTATTTGGTAGGTGATCCCGAGCACGACGATACCCTATCACCTAACTACCGTTATTAAGAGACCGGCGTACCATGGCCAAGTGAGTATCTCTTCCGATTTCAATTATTGCTTGTGATTGTAATAATAGTTGCACTAGTTGCTAAGTAAAGATAAAAAAAAAAAAAAAAAAAGAATGATTATGCATGATGGGGTTAGTTGGGTATTATAATTGTTTGTTGTTGATGTGTGAAGCTGAAAGTAAAGAATATCGAAGCCAGGTGATAAGTTATTGCTTGTGTAGAGATGAGTTAGAATTGATTGTCTGCGAATATTGCTTGGTCACCTAAAAGAATCTGGTTAACCGATTATTGGACTTCAAATATAATTGAATCCATTCATATCATGAGGGGGATGGAGCATTAGCATTTGTTGGTTAATCGTGATCCATAAAATGAATTGTTGGTTAATCGTGATCCATAAAACGAATTGTTGGTTAATCGTGATCCATAAAATGAATTGTTGGTTGATCGTGATCCATAAAACGAATTGTTGGTTAATCGTGATCCACAAAACGAAATATTGTTCAGTTGATCGTGAGCTTAAATGGCATCGTACCACAGGATTTGTTAATCTGCTAACCCGGGAGAGGGCGCAAGTCCATCCACATATGAATTCCGGATGGTCATATGTTTGTTGAACCCATTTGTTTGATGCATTTCACTTGCTTGAATGATTTGTCTTAATTGTGATATGGAAGTTTTCACTCGCTAAGCTAGTGTAGCTTATACCCCAATAGTTTCCTGTTGCAGTATGAATACCTTTGGCTATCTCCGAGGACCCGTGGACATCAGGTATAGCTCTTAGATGTTAAGGAGCTTTTGTTAAGGCGGGGACCTAAAAGTAGAAATGGACTTCTAATCCTGTTTCCTGAACCAGTGCCTGAAGGATAATACAAGAAAATTTGTGAGCCTGTGAATTCTTAGCATTGTTATCGGGGGTATGCCCCATAGTTTATGTAATAGAATAGTTCTCTATGAGACGGTTATGATTTACATCCTTGTTGCTATGTATGTCTCCTTAAGCTACTACGAAGCAAAGTATGGTCTCTGTATGTTGAGAGTGAGCCTTACACCCCGATGTTTAAACTCATGGGAAGACTAAGGTTGTCTTACTTGAGTTTAAATATTGAGTGTGGCGGACTATCATGTGTAGGGCACACTTTGGGTCGTGACAATTGCAAAGCATAGAAATAAATAAATGACAAGTGAGCTTATATGCTCTAAAGAAATATATATATATATATATACATAATATAATAATACTATATAAAAGTTAGTTTACAGCAAATAACAATAACATAATAACAATAATAACATAATGGAAAATATGAACATGAACATATTGTTGCTTCTTTAACTCTCATGAGTCTAAGAAACATACACTAAGCTCATACTAAGTTATATGAACATGATGAGTATATGTAAGGAATTTTTTACCTAAGGTTATGTGTTTGTTGAAGAGGAAAAGAATGGGTTGTAGTAGTATATGGGAAATGGTTTTATGGAGAGAAGAGAGGACGTGGGAGAGAATTTGAGAGAGAGTATTTGTGGAGTAGTTTTGGTAGAGTTTTAGTAGGAAATGAGTTGTGTGAAAGAATGAAGGAAGAATGGGGTATTTATAGAGTTTTTGAGTGGAAATTAGAAGTAATTAAATAAAATGAAAAAGAAAAATAAATGGATTGATGGAGAGAGAAGGGCACCGGTTTGCTTTTAGAGGGGGAGGACAATTGATTTATTTTATTGTTTTGTAATAAAAAGAAGTAATGTGTAAGGTGTGATATGATTAAAGTTATATAGGAAAGGTAAATTGTAAGGTATAGGTATGGTAGTGTATAAGAGTAGAGTATAAGCAAAAGTAGAGATGGTGAAATAGTAATGAATAGTAGAAATAGTACTATGAATAGTAGACTAGACAATTAAAATACCGGTAGTAAAGAAAATACAATAAACAGCCTATATATGATATTTTTAGTTACCGAAAAATTCTAAAACTGATATTTTTTAAAACCTTATATTTTTACGAGTCTAATGGTGTTTTTGGAATATTTTCACCACTCGATGTACCAGGGTACGGTTTTCAAAAACCGATCCCGTTCGGATCCGAAAAAACATTGGAAAAATATGAATATGATATTTTTAAGCTTTTCTATATTATTACGAACTATTATCCGTAATTATCTCAATTTCGTTGTTTAGGGTTTAAGAACACGGGATTGCCGGATCTAGATTCACTAGACTAAACATAGAACCAGATTAACTTGGGTTCCGGTTTAACTTCCAGTTCTTTAGGGTTTACTATATTACCAAAAAATCTAGGGTCTTACAACCTACCATCCTTAAAAAAAAATTTGTCCTCAAAACTTGATTATCATACCTGATTCTTTGAATAGATTTGGGTATTTGCGTCGGATCTCATCCTCACCCTCCCAGGTTGCCTCTTCATGGGTGTGATATGATTAAAGTTATATGGTGTAATAAAAAGAAGTAATGTGTAAGGTGTTATATGATTAAAGTTATATGGGAAAGGTAAATTGTAAGGCATGGGTATGGTAGTGTATAAGAGTAGAGTATAAGAAAAAGTAGAGATAGTAAAATAGTAATGAATAGTAGAAATAGTACTATGAATAGTAGACTAGACAATTAAAATACCGGTAGTAAAGAAAATACAAGTAAATAGCCTATATATGATATTTTTAGTTACCGAAAAATTCTAAAACTGATATTTTTTAAAACCTTATATTTTTACGAGTCTAATGGTGTTTTTGGAATATTTTCACCACCCGATGTACCAGGGTACAGTTTTCAAAAACCGATCCCGTTCGGATCCAAAAAACATTGGAAAAATGTGAATATGATATTTTTAAGCTTTTCTATATTATTACGAACTATTATCCGTAATTATCTCAATTTTGTTGTTTAGGGTTTAAGAACACAGGATTGCCGGATCTAGATTCACTAAACTAAACATAGAACCAGGTTAACTTGGGTTCCGGTTTAACTTCCAGTTCTTTAGGGTTTACTATATTACCAAAAAATCTAGGGTCTTACAACCTACCATCCTTAAAAAAATTTTTGTCCTCAAAACTTGATTATCATACCTGATTCTTTGAATAGATTCGGGTATTTGCATTGGATCTCATCCTCACCCTCCCAGGTTGAATCCTCAGGGGTGTGATTCCTCCAAAGTACGTTGACATATTTGATTTCCTTATTCCATAGCTTTTGGAATTTCCGATCCAGAATATGCACTAGATGTTCCTCGTAAGTGAGGTTCTCCTTTAGTAACACTGGCTCCAATTCCACTACTCGATCTGGATCGGCTACATGTTTACGCAAGACGGACACATGGAACACGTTGTGTACTCCTGACAGGTTTGGCGGCAAGCGAAGCGACAAGCTAAATCTCCCACTTGTTCAAGCACTTCGAAAGGTCCGATGTATCGTAGGCTCAACTTTCCTTATGAGCGTACTCGATGTATACTCTTGATCAGATTTATCTTTAAGTGCATATGGTCTCTCACGTGAAATTCGAGAACTCGCCTTTTCTGATCTACCCAGCTTTTCTGTCTATCTTAGGCCTCCTTCATTCGTTGTCTGATTATTCTTACTTTATCTGTTGCATCTTGTACCAAGTCTGGTTCAATAGCAAGCTTTTCCACATCATCCCAAAACAGGGGCGACCTATAGCGTCGTCCTTACAAAGCTTCATATGGTGGCATTTGTATGGTAGAGTGGTAGCTGTTATTGTAGGCAAACTCTATTAACGACAAATGGGCATCCCAAATCCCTTTGAATTCCATAACACAAACACGCAACATGTCCTCTAAGGTTTGGATTGTCCGTTTCAATTGTCCATCTGTTCGGAGGTGTTAGGTTGTGTTAAAATGCAACTTTGTCCCCATACACTTTTGTAAACTCATCCAAAATTTAGATATAAATTGGGGGTCTTGATCTGATATAATCTCGGTGGGTACTCCATGCAAACGTACTATTTCCTTTATGTATAGCTCAGCTAGCTTATCCAACGAGAACATCATGTTGATTGGTATAAAGTGAGCCGATTTGGTCAAACAATCTACCACGACCCATATGACATCATATCCTACCGATGTTCATGGTCATCTACGCACGAAATCCATCGAGATTTGATCCCACTTCCACTCGGTTATTGGCAAAGGCTTTAGCAATTCTCCCAGCCTTTGATGTTCCACCTTTACTTGTTGACAAGTTGGGCACTTGATCACATAATTAGTTACATGTCGTTTCATTCCATTCCACCAAAAGAGGCTCTTAAGATCTTGATACATCTTAGTCCCTCCCAAGAGTATTGTATATCCCGAATTATGAGCTTCACTCATGATTTCTCTTCTCATTTCCTCATCATTTGGTACACATAACCTTCCTTTCATCCTTACTACATCCTCTTCATCTACGATGAAATCAGTATACTTCTCCGCTTACACTTTCCGTTTGATCATTTGTATGACTTCATCATACCGTTGACCTTCTTTAATTCGCTCCACATATGTTAGTTCCATCACCAAATTAGATATTTCCACCTCCATATCTTGTCCAATGAACTCAATACTTAGCCTTTCGAATCCTCTCACCAACTCCTTTTGGTCAGTCACAAAACGACAACTTCCTCATGATTCTTTCGACTCAAGGCATCAGCGATGCCATTAACTTTCCTTAGACAGTAATTGATCCTAAGATCATAGTCCTTTATGAGTTCCAACCATCCCTATTGTCACATATTCAACTCCTTCTAAGTGAATAGGTACTTGAGGTTATTGTGATTCATATATATTTCGCATCTCTGTCCAAACAAGTGATGCCTCAATATCTTGAGTGCGAAAACAACAGCAGCTAGCTCCAAGTCATGTGTCGGATAATTTTGCTCATGCGGTCTTAGCTGTCGCGAAGCATGAGCAATCACTTTTCTTCTTGCATCAGCACACATCCAAGACCATTTCTTGATGCATCACTATGTACCGTGTAAGGCTTCTCAGGGTTTGGCAAAACAACTATCGGTGCGGATACAAGCTTTTGCTTAAGCTCTTGGAAACTCTTTTCTCTGTTATCGGTCTAGATGAACTTCTCATTCTTTTGAGTAAGTTGTGTCAAAGGCTTGGCTATAGTCGAGAAATTTTTTACAAACTTTCGATAATAGTCAGCTGAAAGCTTCTTACTTCCGTTACCATCTTCGGTTGCTTCCACTCCATCATTGCTTTGATCTTTTCAAGATCAACCAATATGCCATCTCCTGAAAAAACACGTCCTAAAAAGGATACCTTATCTAACCAAAAGTCGCACTTTGACAACTTAGCGTACGACTTATGCTCTCTTAATGTTCGAAGCGTCATATGAAGGTATTCCTCATGTTGCTCTCGTGTAGTCAAGTAAACCAAAATATCATCGATGAAAACTATAACGCACCTATCCAACAAGGGCTTATAGATTCAATTCATCAAGTCCATGAAAGCGGCAAGTGCATTTGTCAAACTAAAAGACATTACTAAGAACTCGTAATGTCCATAATGAGTTCGAAAAGCAATCTTCGGTACATCCTTCTGCTTTACTCTTAACTGATGGTAGTCGGATCTCAAGTTGACGCGGGAAAACACACTTGCTCCTTGCAACTGATCAAAGAGGTCATCGATCTGGGGTAATGAATACTTATTGTTGATTGTAACCTTATTCAACTCCTGGTAATCAATGCATAACCTCATAGACCCATCCTTTTTCTTAACGAATAAAACTGTTGTTCCCCATGGCGATACACTTGGCTAAATAAATCATTGATCCAGAAGCTCTTGTAATTGTTTCTTGAGTTCCTTCAACTCTACCGGTGCCATGCGATATGGAGCTTTCGATATTGGCTCGGTATTTGATATCAAGCTAATCTCAAAATCGATCTCCTTCTTTGGCGGCAATCCAAGTAATTCCTAAGAAAAAAATTAGGAAACTCATTGACTATAGGTATATCCTCCACTTTTGGTCCTTCGTTTTCTTCTTCTATAGCATTGATTTGTCGATCGATCTCATCCTCATTCGTCACTAACTCGAGGGAACTTAATCCTTGCCTCCTTACGACAACGGATTCTCCTTTGAACTTAATATCCTTCCTGTTTACATCCTTCAAATTCATGTAAGCCCCAAAAATTTTCAATAAATAATTCCAAAATAAACATAAAAAATAAACTCTAAAAATGACTCTAAATTAAAACCAAACTTCGACTAGTCCTAAATCACAAACAAATCTAGAAATTCTTAATCTAAAAGCGTGTGTTTCGCTCAAAAATATGATGTGCCTAGATCTAAAAGTGTGTGTTTCGCTCAACTCACTTGCACAATTGATCAATCGCTCAAATTTCAATTAAGAACAAATAACAATAAAAAAGGATAGATAAATTTAATTCTCACTAGATATGACGCACTAGCAAGGAATTAGTCTAAGCGTTGAATTTGCTGATATGACTCACAACAAATCCAAGGCCGTCACTCGCCACAATCTAAGATTGATAAGAGTAGGGTTTGGAGAGAAATGACTTCTCAAATTTAATATTCAACCAAAAGTGATTAGGGTTTCGTTACATGGACTATTTATAGTCCTCCTCATCATAAAAGTGAAAATACAAATTAAAAGCAAAATAAAAATGATGTAACTGTCTTTCTATGCATTAAAACAATGTAACAGTCATTCAACGCATTAAAACAATGTAACTGTCATTCAACGCATTAAAACAATGTAACTACCATTTAATGCCACCGACCTTCAAGCTTTCGGAGCCTTTTTCCTTTGAATTACTCCATTTAATCCGATTCCATCCTCTTCAATGATTATGGGGTCCTTCTGAAGTATACTTACATTCATTTCATTGAAATCATAATATCCAAACATCGAAAGATCAATGAAATGAGCCTCATTTGGTTCCATGATGTCATGTAGGACTCTTAGTGCAAGATTTTGTAGTCCTTTAGCTCTGGCTCTAGTGATTGGTCCTATGACTTGAGCATTTTGATTCCCATCATCTCCTGGGGGTTGCGGAAGATTTGCCCTCAAATCTTATGGGTCTTCATATGAATCCTCTGGTGTCACGCCCCGAGGGGTGCCCTAAACATGGCAGTCTGCCGTACATAATACTAAAGCCTAGGAATGACTACCTTAGTCACGCAAAAGCTTCCATATCATGTACAAGGCATACATCACAACCAAGGGACACATCGGAGGAGCGCAATTTATATTGATAATAAATAAGTAATAAGGCAAAGAGAATACTTATCATAAAACATATTGCATTGCAATTCTTAGGGGCATGTCCATCTATTATCTTCAAATAAATATACATCACTATTCATATAAGTCATTATATATAAAGAATCTTACAAAATCACTTATCTTATAATTCTATTTCCTTCATAAAAGCTTAACCATCCTTTCATGATTTCCTCAATGTCATGATCCTCAATTTAAGCCACGGGTATACCTATTTCAACAAATCTATAGGGGTATAAGCTATAACTAGCTTAGTGAGATATTCCTTTTCATTCGCACCACATTTTCAAACAAGTTTATTTATTTATTCACACATATGCTATGCATACAATGCAACAATCACATGATTACGCAAATATATATGTTATCCGGAAACCATATATAGAACGGATTTACCCCTCCGTATCAAAGGTTAGGGAATCGGGGTTAAAGGTCCTCGACCTCCGACTGCTAGTCCCCAAGTCCTCACCCACAGCGTTCGGTTGGCTCGGCTCCGAACCTAGAGTCGCTTTCCTCGAGCGATTTGGATTCTCCAGGAAGGAACATAGCCCGTGACACCGCACGATCACAGCCAATCCAACTTTACACGTAGGAGTAGCAGCCTTCCGAAATAGATGTGACTTGATGGATGCTATGCGTGAGCGTTTTAGTTTTCTTAGGTCAAACCTTATTAAGGTTTATTAGGGGCATTCAATCAATTTAGCAAACAATAAATAATCATACGAGTAAGTAAACAAAATTATTTAAACAAGCAGTTCGTAGTTGCGATATTCTTAATTCTCATTTCACACATAAACATAGAATTACACATAATCCCAAATTCCTCCAAATATATCCGTTTTTATCTTTTCTTAGTATACTAATGCTACTACTTTACAAGCATAAGCAAGGTAACGAAATTAGGAGGAATAACTCACTCGTCCATTTCGCTTTCTTCTTAGTCGTAGTAATCCTCGGGTAGGATAATCTCGTATCTTTCGTCACCTAGATAAAAGAAATACCCGGGATGAGTCCTTCATGAAATTTTTATTCTTGGACTTTCTAAACTTTTCTCAAATCGCGGTAAAATCGTATCAGAGGAAATTCCAATTTAAAATGATCATAACTTGCTCATTTTAACTTGGAATTTCGCATATAATATACCGTTTTCTACCTATTTGAAAAGATCTATCTATTTCTAAGCTTATCTTTGTCATATAGGTCATTTGGGTTCCAAAAACATTGGGTTCAGATTTAAAACGAAAATTGCAAAACTTTTACAAATCCATTTTCTAACTCAACTTCATTTTTAAAAGAAAATCCTTTTGTAACAATATATGTATATAAATATATATTTGATAAACACTTTGAATATAGGTAAGCTCATTTTATATGCAATAATCCTAATGGTAGTGTCTCAACACTTTATTTCATAAAACAATTCATTTAAACTTTAACTTTGGAAATAAGTATTTAAAAAAACTTTATATTTTTCCTAGGTAGTTATAAATGAGTATGTTTTTATTTTATTTTCTTCATTTTTTTCCAAGGAAAAATAAATTTTCTTGTAACCTTAGTTTTCCATAAATTTTACTTTAAAAATCATATTTATCACAATTATATTAAGTTGATGAAAACCTTTTCATAATTTTGTATTTAGGATGGTTTAAGAAATTGAGTCTTGTCTTCTTATATTCATTTCTAAAATATAAGCTTTTGTTTTCTAAAACTTGTTCTTTCATTTTCTTTGAAAAGAATCATCTTTATTGATAAAATCCATTATTGTTAATCTTACTTTATTTATATTCTTTTGAAAGTAAGTTCTTCCTTTTAGAAATTTAAAAATCATTACTTTTCCTAAGTGGGTTCTTTATGAGTTGATTTTTATATTAGCTTTGAAAACTAGTTTGTTTCTTAGTTTAGAAAAGAGTTTAAGTCCTAAATTTTTAATATCAACGATTTATTTTTCTTAAAACTTAGATTACCATAAAATACAAAGAAAATATTTATTGCTTATGTTTTGTTGGTAAAACTATCTTTGTTATTTAAGAAAACTTGAGAAAACTTGTATTACTCTATTATTAGGTTGTTGATAGTGATTTCATGATTTTGTTGATAAATTATTTAATCGAAATTCTAGCTTTGAGTTTATTTAGTAAAGTAAAATTCTATTTTTAGATTACTTGAGACATTAACATTATGAAGATGAGCATATAAAATAATAAGAACATAAGAAAATAATAGAAACAAAGAATAAGCAAGGAAATAAAATATCAAGCATTGGAAACCTTAGCTTCATCAAGGAATCCCGGTCAAGTATTGGAGCCTTAGCTTCATCAAGGCATCCGGTCAAGTATTGGAGCCTTAGCTTCATCAAGGCATCCCGGGACTAAGAATGGACTAGTTCCGAAAGATTAAAGAAAATAAATAAATAAAAGATTGTTTTGACTTGATATGGACAAGTCTAAGATTAAAAAGACTAGTCTTAATAATAACATGAAATAAATAAATTGCATAACTTGAAAGTAAATAAATAACAAATGAGCTTATATGCTCTAAATAAAATATATATACATAAATACATAATATAAGTTAGATTAGAAGCAAATAATAACAATAATAATAACAACATAATAAAATAGAAAGCTTATGTACAAGAACAAAACATGAACATGTTGTTGCTTTTACTACTCATGTGAGTTTTAAAACAACACCATAGTCATGCTAAGTTACATGATATGAATAGATAAATGGTTGAAAGAAATTTTTACCTAAGGTATTTGTGTGGTATGAAGATGGTAGTGAATGTATGGTTATGCGGTTATGGAGAGATGATAGTTGTATTGTATGTAGTGAAATTCTTGTGGATATTTGGTGAAAGAGAGTTTTGGTAGAGGAAAAGTTTATGGAGAGAGTTTGTGTAGTGATTTTGAGAGAGTTTTGGTAGTAGAATAAATTGTGTGAAAGAATGAAAGAGGAAGAGGGTATTTATAGAATTTTTGGAGTGAATTTTAGATATAATAAAAATAAATTGAAAAAGAAAAATAATTGAGATAGGTATGTAGATGTAAGAAATAGGTGTAAGAAAAAGTATAGATAGTGAAATAGTAATGAATAGTAGAAAAGTACTATAAATAGTAGACTAGACAATTAAAGTACAGGTAGTAATAAAAATACGCGTAATAATGCGATATCTGTAATTTTTAGCTATCGAAAAATTCTAAAAATGATATTTTTGGAATCCTTGTATTTTTACGAGTCTATTGGTATAAATGGAATATTTTTAATATTCCGAGCTTCGGGACACGCTTTTCGAGCACTGATCCCGTTTGAGTCCGAAGGACACTCGAAATTCGCGAATCTGATATTTTTATGTTACCCTATATTATTACGAACTATTTTAAGCTATTGGCTTAATTTCGTTTTCTAGGGTTTGAGATTGCGGGATTGTCGGATCTTAAACACTAGGGTTCGTTATAAGCTTTGTTGATTTTTAAGTTCCAGTTTGACTTCCGGTTTTTGTTGAGATATTTGAAAGATCGTATAATTTTCGAGTTTTGATCGTTTTATATTTTTAGCTCGACATTTATGTTTTATCTTATTTTATTCGTGATTATTTAATAGTTTTTAGTTCTTGGGATCGTTTAACCGAGTCTAGGGTTATGAGTTGACTCAGTTTGACTTTTAGTGAAAATTTGAAATTTGTGATTTCTGAAATTTGAAATTTGTGATTTCTGAAATTTATCGAAGGTTTTAAGATTTTGCTGTTGATCGTTATTTGGATATATTGTCTTGATTTGCGTGTTAGGAAACGGTTAGGTGATTTAATTGATGTGTGGACGTTGATTAAACTGGTAGTTGGACTTTATATTTCGTTTCAAGGGTTCTCGTTTTCTTAAGATTGAGAAAACTCGTTTTTGTTCTTATTTGGAATTAAGTTTTAACTTGGTTTGACTTTTAGGGTTTCGTTTCCGGTGCTTGACTCGGTCTAGGATTGGGTTTTAATCTCGAGTCGATTTTCGAGTTTTAAATTTTTGATATTAGACTTCTAGAATTATTTTTGAGGATTATGAAAATTTTTGGGGGTTTACATCTGGTGTGTATGGTGAAAGATCAGCAATGTTGAAGGTAGCTGAAACGCCATAATCTCCTGGTAACTCCAATTTAAAGGCATTTTTGTTAATCTTCTCTAGGATCTTGAAAGGTCCATCCACTCTAGGAGATAGCTTCTGTGATAGCTTATTAGGAAAACGATCTTTCCCAAGATGAATCCAAACCAAATCTCCTAGGTTAAATGATCTAGCCTTCCTATGTTTGTTACCCAGGATCTGCTGTTGTTCTTGGGTCTTCTTGAGATGTTCAGCTGCCTTTTGATGAGTCTTCTGGATTTGTTGTGAACGATCTACTCCACTCCACTCAAACTTTCTTCCTTTGCTGCTGGTTTAGCTATCAAATCCAATGGTAGGGTAGGATTATAGCCATACACAACCTTAAAGGGAGACTTACCAGTAGAACTATGTGGACCTATTATAAGCGAACTCAATAATAGAAGACACAAGTCCCAATTGGTAAGGTCCTTGCCAACCGTCACTCTAAGTAAAGCTCCAAGAGTATAGTTGACAACCTCAGTTTGTCCGTCAGTTTGAGGATGACAGGAGGTGTTGTACATGAGCTTGGTACCAAGTCTTTTCCAAAATGTCCTCCAAAAATAGCTGAGGAACTTAGTATCCCTATCAGAGACAATGCTGTGGGGAACTCTATGTAATCTAACAACTTCCTGCACAAAAAAGGTTAGCAATATAAAGGGCATCATCTGTTTTGTGACATGGTATGAAATGGGACATTTTACTAAATCTGTCCATAACCACCATGATGGATTCTTTGCCTATTTGTGTCCTAGGAAGGCCTAAGATAAAATTCATACTAATATCTCTCCATGGTTGAGTTGGCAATGGTAATGGCATATATTCGCCCTCCGACTCCTTTCTTCCCTTGGCCTTTTTACACACAGCACATCGCTCCAACACTTTATGAACATCCTTCAACATCCCCTTCCAATAGAAAAGTTCTTTCAACAATTCTAAAGTCCTCTTCTCACCAAAATGCCCACATAACCCCCCAGCATGGGCCTCTCGCACTAACATCTCCCTAATCGATCCCAAGGGAATACATAGTTTTCCCCCCTTATACAAAAATCCATCTACCATATAGTACCCATCAACTACTTCCCCCCCAGAACAACGCTCAACAATCAACTTGAAACAATCATCAGTGGCATATTGGCCCTTCATTAATTCAGACCCAAGTAACTTTGCCTGAAGGGATGTAATAAGGACATATGTAAACCCCCAAATTTTTAGAATCGATTTAGCTTAAAACCCTAATCCAAAAGTCAACCGAAAACCCCAAAGTCAACAAAACCCCAGTTAAACGTAATAGCTTAAGTCTGGCAATCCCGAATAAGCAACCTGGAGAAAGTAAGTAAGAGTTTAGTATGTAGAATAGAGCGTAATTACCTAAGGATGCTTAAAAAGATCATATTAGTAAAACCGTGAATCGTTTTGAACCCGATTGGACATAGTTCTTGAAAAACGAGTCCTAGGGCTCGGAATAGTAAAAATATTCTGAATATAATGTTAGACTTGTAAAAATATAAGGATTTCAAAAATATCAGTTTTATAATTTTTCGGTAAGTAAAAATAATAGATATCGCAATTATACGGGTATTTTCTTACTACCAGTACTTTATTAATCATATCTACCTTACATTACACTATTCACTACTATTCTATGCTATTCTTTTATCTCTACTTTTTCTTACACCTCCTCTTACAAACACCATAACCTATAACATTTACTTTTTACCTTTCCTATAATTTTATTTCACATCTACCTTACTTAATATTACTACTATTTAACAAAAATACAAAAACAAATCTCTTCTTTCTCTCCCTTATCAAATGGCCAGCGCCCCTCCCCCTTCAATCCCTTTGAATTTTTTTTAATTTATCTTTATTTAAATCACACAAAAATTCACTCCTTATTTCCTACCCCCTCTTTCACTTCTTTCACACAATTACTACTCACAAATTCTCTACAAAAACTCTCTCAAATTCTCCTCTCAAAACTCTCTCAAAATATCCTCCTAAAACTCTTTCAAAACAGTCTCAAACCACTTTCCACCTACACAAAACTCATAACCACATAACACTCCAAAAACCTTATTTAAGTAAACTTTTCTTTATAATTTCTTCTTCTCATGTCATGTAACTTTATATTACCATGGTGTGAGTTTCCAAAAACTTAATGTTATGGAAGCTACACTATGTTCATGTATTGTTCTTATTCATGGAAATCTATTTATATTTATGTTGTTATTTTGTTCATATTATCGTTATTATATCTAAGTATTATTATGTATATTTATGTATATACATATTCTATAGAGCATATAAGCTCACTTGTAATTTATTTATTTCTTTCATTGTAATTTATTTATTTCTTACTATTTTAAGACTAGTCTCTAGTCTTAGACTTGTCCTCATCAAGTCAAAACAAAGTTTTCTTTCTTTCATTTTATTTTCTTTTGGGACTAGTCTACTTCTTAGTCCCGGGAGCCTTGAAGAAGCTAAGACTCTCAATATTTGACTTTATTTATTATTTATGCTATTTTTGCTTGCTATTATTTCTCATAAATCATGCCATTAAGATTGTTGTCCAAATTTTTCAAGCTCTAAAAATATTTGATGAAAAGGAGATTTTATCACTTACGAATAAGTTTATATGAAATATAAAATCTATGGTTTAAAAAAAAATAAATAAATAAAGTCCTTCATTTCCAAGTTATAAAAAAGAACTAACTACAATTTTAGAAGCTACTTTTGTTTTGTAAAGCTTTTAAATCATTTCTATATCACTTTTGTTTTTCAAAAAGAAAATGATTTTTTATACAAAAATGATTTCTATATATATAAAGGAAACTTTATGAGAAAAGAATAAGAATTTTCAAATTAGGATCTTTTCAAACAAATGGTCAAAAGAAAAATTGTATACAAAATCAATGTTGTCAGAACCGGATCGAGGTTTGACCCGGATAGGCTAGGGGATCAGGAGTCAAGGGGTCAGACCGGGTTCAACAGGAGTCGAACCGGGGTCACAAAAATAAAAATATAAGGGATAATTTAATTATAAAAGACCAATATGTGTGTAATCACTCAATTAAATCTATATTGGATCAAATTCATCAATTAATTATTAAATAAATATGATTTAATGATTACATTTTATAAATTTATAATAAAATATGAATAAATATTTAAATTTCTAATTTTTTTTTTATTTTTTTGGATCCGGGTCAACCGATCCGGGTCGACCGGGTCAGTTCGGTTCTCATAAAAAACGAGCTAACCATCGAACCCAGCCCACCTTCATTGCCGGTTCCAGTTGAACCAGTTTGAATCGGTAGGTCCGGGCCGGTTCTGACAACCTTGTACAAAATAAATAGGAAAAATAGCACTAACATAGAGAATTTAGAAAAGAAGAAAATTACTTTTCGAAAAAGATCATCTGGGAAAAAAAATAATAAGTCAAACATAAAGTAATTCTTTGAAAACAAAAAGAATCAAAATATTCATTTTGACAGATTTACAAAATGGATTTCTTGTAAACTATAGTTTTTTAAACTCCTAAGTGACATTATTTCACTCAAGAAACATGATTAGACAACAAACACTTGAGCATGAATCAAATATGAGCTAAGTAACCATAAAAGAGAATTTTTCAACTATATAGATAACTAAGTATTTATCAAAAAAATCTTGAATGATTTAAAGTTTGAAACAAAATTGTTTTTGATATAGAAAATTCGTGGTGGATTTGATCACCACTGTTTCGGAGCCTAAATGGTTTAGTTTGATAAAAAATAGTTTTAAAAATGGATGGATCTTTTTGAGTAGGTAGAAATCGATATATTATATGCGCAATTCCGAGTTAAAATAACCAAGTTATGGCCTTTTTAAATTAGAATTCTCCTTTATACAAACTTTGACGTTCTCATGACATTGTTTTATCAAGATTCAAGAAAATCATCAAGAAATATTCATTTTTTGTATTTTCTTTGACTAGGTGATTCCGAGGAAGGATACCTATACCCCAATGACTATTTCGATTAAGAGGATTGTGTGAGCGACTCATCCGTGTAGAAGAATAGTCGATATGGCATAGTGAGTTTATTTCCTTAAAATGCTCTACTTGTTTGTGCTTATAATCTAGTTGCATTAGAACTAAGAAAAGACAAATGGATATGTATGTAAGATAATTCTTTGAAAGAATCCTAAGAATATCGAGACCGGAATTGATTTAACGTTTGTTTTAGTATATCACTTGATTTGTATGAGATTCTATGATCACTTAAAATTTGATAATAATGATGTTATGATATCATAAATAAATGGATTCATGCATACCATGAAGTGAGTCACATTGCATTGGGTTATTATCCTTGGGTGAGAAGGATGCTCAGGTCGAAAGCAACACTTGGCAGAGTGACCGAAAGCGATTGCTTGGCGACATGGAGGAAATGCTTGGCGGAAAGTCCGAAAGCAAGGCTCAATTCAAGTAGACTTAATATGCTTGGCGATATATATCGAAAGCATAAATCTTTTTAATTAAAACTACTTGTTTTGAGGTTACATATCACCAAACCCAGAATGGAGGGCGTAAATCCATTCAACATATAGTTTCGGGAAAACTATATGCTTTGTTTACCTACGTATATGTTGCATTTCATATGTTTGCTTAAATAACTTGTTTGAGTTTCATTATAAGAAGTCATTTATGAAAATAGTTCTCACTAAGCCTATTAGCTTATACCCCTATAGATATCTTTTGCAGTCCACGTGGACCCTACAGCCAGGTATTTCCCTCTTGGTTAAGAAATTTCAAGATGAAGTTTAGTGTTGGATAAGATGTAGAAATACTCCTGTAATAGATTTGTGACCGGAGAAAATGCCCCTAAGTTTTGTAAGATCATTGTTATGAACAAATGAATATTATGAATCCTCTTTTCTTAATCTGTTATTATATCTTCTTAAACTCCATAATTCCATAGATGGTCCTCTAAATTTGTGAGAGCACGCCTTACACTTAATATCAAAGCTTCTGGGAGTGGCTAAAGTTGTCATACTTAAGCTTTAATATTGAGTGTAGCGAACTGTTACGTTTAGGGTACCCCTTGGGGCGTGACAACATACCTGCGAGATAAAGCATCCACTACAATATTGGTATTACCCTTTTTATCTTTGATGATATAGGCAAAACTCTCCAAAAAACTCCACCTACTTGGTTTAGCGCTTAGATAATCATTGTTGACCTTTAAAATGCTTCAAGGGCTCATGGTTGGTGTAGATAATGAACTCCTTCGCAAAAGATAATGCTGCCACACCATAAGTGCTCGAACCAAGGAGTAGAACTCCTTATCATATATGGAGTAATTCAGAGGTGCTCACTTAATTTCTCACTGAAATAAGCAATGGGTCGTCTCTCCTACATCAAAATAGCCCCTATGCCAACTCCAGATGCATCACATTCTAGTTTAAAGGTTTTCTCAAAACTTGGTAAAGCTAATACTGGAGCAATAGTCAAACATGCCTTAATCTCCTCAAAACTCCTTTGAATTTTGTCATTCACACAAAAGAAACATTCTTCTTTGTTAATTTAGTTAGAGGACTTACAATGATGAGAGCACAACGATTACCCTTAACCCTGCAGGCAATGTGGAATAAGTTCTCCTTTTGCTCTTCTTCTCTTGTTGGTGTAGTAGCCAACACCTTATGCAAAAAATTAATCGACACAAACTAATCATCCCCTCTATCTCCATGCTCCTCAGCAATCACATCCCATAGTACACATCTAGCATGGCTGACAAATCATCAGGTTCTTCTACCTCTTCCTTCTCATCCTCATCAAAGCTTCCACAATAGCCATAATTCGTCGATTTGAGCATTGAGAGGCTATATGGCCAACTCTCAGGCATTTAAAACATTTAATTTAGCGACCCTTTCCTCCTAAAGATCCTGCTACATCTTGCTTTTGATCCTCCCCATATGTCATCTTCCCTTTCTCATTACCACTCTTCTCTTCTTTTGCATCTACCATTGCTGAAGATTTATTCATCTTCTCAAAGGTCTTATTATCAATGTTATAAGACTTGTTAGATGACCCATACCTACTGGTATTCGTTCTGCTGGCAATGGAACGTCTCTGTCTCTCCACCTTAAGGGCTAGTTGAATAGCCTCGGCTAAGGTTTCATACCTCTGGAGCTCTACTACACATGAAATTTCATATTTTAACCCTACAACAAACCTAGCCATGGTTTGCTCAGAAGGCTCAGCAGATCTGCCTCTAATCATCAAGGTATCATACTCCTGAACATATTCTTCCACCATTTTGCTCCCTTGCCTTAATGTCTGGAGGCACATGTAAAACTCATGGTGATAATACTCAGGAACAAATCGTCGCCTCGGAACACGTTTCATCTCCTACCAGGTACAAATCTCGGCTTCCCCCTCTCTTCTCCTAATGTCATTGGCACTCTTCCACCATAACACCGCATACCCAGTCAACTCCACTGCTGCAAGTCTAACCCTGGTATATCCTTCTATTTCATAGCACTCAAATATCCTCTTTACCTTGCCTTCCCAATCCAGGTAATCATCCAGAATTCCCACCAGTAAAAGATGGCATCTGTAATTTAACGGACTCCAGACCTCGTGGAAGTCAAAAGTCAACCCTACCAAAATTGTCTCCCCCACCTTCTCTAGGAATGATATTATCACCTCCTCCAATCTCTCCCCTCCTAATTGTGACATCTCCAGGTTAAGGTGGTGGTGGTTGATTGATGATCTGCTGGGGTGGTTGATTGATCACTTGTTGTGGTGGTTGATTAATCACTTGTTGTGGTTGTTGATTGATCATCTGTTGTTGTTGCATAGCCATCATCTAATCCATCCAATTTCCCAAGGCGGTGAACATCGTCATCATATCTTGCATCTACTCCTCCCATGACCTAGCACCACCCATATGTCTCCCTTGATCGCCTCCTGCAACTTGGCTATTCCCTTCATTGCCAACAGCCGCATTCACACTCTCGTTAGGCATTGCCGATTTGCTCGTCCTATCGCCGAATTGACTCTCTGATACAAAAAATATGATGTGCCTAGATCTAAAAGTGTGTGTTTCGCTCAATTCACTCGCACAATTGATCAATCGCTCAAATTTCAATTAAGAAAAATAGCAATAAAAAAGGATAGATAAATCTAATTCTCACTAGATATGACGCACTAGCAAGGAATTAGTCTAAGCATTGAATTTGCTGATATGACTCACAACAAATCCAAGGTCGTCACTCACCACAATCTAAGATTGATAAGAGTAGGGATTTGAGAGAAATGACTTCTCAAATTCAATATTCAACCAAAAGTGATTAAGGTTTCGTTACATGGACTATTTATAATCTTCCTCATCATAAAAGTGAAAATACAAATTAAAAGCAAAATAAAAACAATGTAACTATCTTTCTACGCATTAAAACATTGTAACGATCATTCAACGCATTAAAACAACGTAACTGTCATTCAACACATTAAAACAATGTAACTGCCATTTAATGCTGCTGGCCTTCAAGCTTTCCGAGCCAATTTCTTTTGAATTGCTCCATTTAATTCGATTCCATCCTCTTCAATGATTCTGGGTCCTTCTAAAGTATGCTTACACTCATTTCATTGAAATCATAATATCCAAACATCGAAAGATCAACGAAATGAGCCTCATTTGGTTCCATGCTATCATGTAGGACTCTTAGTGTTTAGCTCTAGCTCTAGTATTGGTCCTATGACTTGAGCATTTTGATTCCCATCACAACAGTCTTTAAATTCAAAACTACTACGTATGACAAATTCTATACTTAACTCTGACTTGTAAAATCGAGTAATATAGAACTCAAAAACAAATTATTAAAAAGCAAATAATGATAAAATTCGAAAATAAAACCTAATTCAAGAATTTTGAAAACGTTAAGAGATATTAAATACTTACAAAAATAAAATTTAAAATAAATTTCTCAAATGTGTTGTATAAACAGAAACCCTCAGTTTCCAAATTGGCAAAGATCTAAACCGGAAAAATCACTCGAGAACCCTAAGTGGAATATAGTAGTTCTTGTAAACCCCTAATTTTTAGGGTAATATTAAGTTCAAACCCTAAACCGAAAAATCAACCGAAAACCTAAGTCAACAAATTCCCAAGAAATCCTAATAGTTTAGATTCGGTAATCCCGTATTCCTAAACTAAGGAGTCGAATTATGAGTAGGGTATAGTTTTGTTCGTAATAATACTATGATGCTTTAAAAGATAAGGTTAGCAAATTTTTGATCTATTTCGAATGCGATTGGGTACGGACTTCGAAAAGTGTGTCCCGAGCTCGGAATATTAAATATATGATATTAGTACCGTTAGACTTGTAATTTCATAAGATTTTCAAATATATCAGTTATATAATTTTTTGGGTTACAAAAGTTACGGTTATAACTTTTTTATCGTATTTTCATTACTACCCGTACTTTAAATGTCAAATCTACTTTTTGAATTCTTCTACACTATTCACAAGTACAACTATCCATAACCTATTTCTTACATCCTTACATCCTACTCTTACAATTTCATTATTTTTCTTACAATTTACTTTTCCAATACAACCTTTATTACTTAATTAATTTTGAATCTTACACAACACAACACAACACTTTTCTCTCTCTCCTTCTCCATGAATGAAACACCTCACCTCCTTCTTTCCTCTCTCAAATTGTTTTATTTAATTTCTTTTATACAGCAAACCCTAATCCACAAGTCTATATATATCCCTTTATACCAACTTCTCTTCACTTTTTCACTTTTCATTTAACTAAACTCTTGCAAAAATTTTCTTTCTCTCTTCCTCTCCCTCTTTCAAAACCAAACACACATACACACACACATTCACATATTTTTCTTCAAGTTCTTGTTCCAATCTTCCAATAGGTAATAGATGTATACTTTATTTATCTTAAAACATGTAACGGCAAGTTCATTCATGTGTAATTCCACACAAAATCCCCATGAGCTTCAAGCTAGGGATGTAGAAACACTTGAACATGTGATCCTTGCCATCACAATGTTATAGATCTTGTTATTTGAGTTATTTTACTTATGTTGTTTTATTTTCAAGTTATGTTATTATTATTAATGATTTGTGCATATGTTCATCATCTATTCATATTCACATAACCATCATAGTGTTCATGCATTTATAATTAGTATAGTAAACTAGATCTAGTTGTTTTAAGTTCATAAATGCATTAGACTTTTGTTTTATGTTCTTAAATAACTTGTAATAGCTTGATGATAGTAGAAAGTATTAGAAAGCTCAAGATCTAGTTTAGTTTCAACAAAAATCATTTATGAAAATTCGGATAAAAAGAGAACCATATTTAGAAAAGCTATTTTTCAACTTCAAAATGAATATTTTCCATTTAAAATGAAGGGGTTAGGAAATAGATATCATAAATGAGTGATCTTGATGAGTAAAGTTTAGATCTATTAAGAAATATTTTCAAAACAAAGGCAAGTTTACAAAAGTTATATTTCAATCTCAAAAATAAGTTTTTAAATTTGTAATAAAAGAAGCTTGAAATGTAAACACCCATTTTTCAACTTTAAAACAAGTTTTTTATTAAAAAAATGGAAGCCTTAAGGGGTAGGTTTGATTAGGAAATAGTTTTTGAAAGACTAAATGAGTTTTACAAAGAAAACATACTCAAGAGAATTTTTCAAAATTCGGATTTGAAAATAACCGATTATTTAAACACTATTTCCAAAAGCTAAAATGAAATTTTTTAAAAAAAAAAAATGGAAGTTAGGGGATACATGTAATAAAGACCAAATTTTGACAAAGATAAGAGAGGTTTATCAAAATATAATCCTAGAACAAGGAATGGTTTCCAAGAATAGATTTAAACAATGTTTTTATTCTCTAAAGCTTTGTAATATTCGTAATTAGGAAAGCCACCTATTAAAACATCTATTTTCTAATTCCAAAATGAAGGTTTTTATTTAAATAATGAAGGTGATGGTTATATAGGTCATCAACGTTGAGTTTTGATAAAAGCAATTATGATTTTACAAGAAGAAAAACTATTTTTCTTAAGTCTAGTAAAATTCAAAGTTTTGCAAAGTAAAAGTTTTCAAAAAGAATTCTTGGTACTATATGTATACATATAGATAGATCATCTCATAGCCTTCATGACAATAATTTGTAGGTATTACATGTATGCATGATGCATTTGTAGAAATAAAGTAGGAAAATTTGAGTTGCTTGTCATTTTAAGAAATTCGTAATAATGAAGTAATGGCATGAAAATACTTACTTTCCAAACTCAAAATAGAATTTTTATTTAAGAAATAAATTCCTTAAGGGATAGGTATAATAAAGCCTTAAATTTTAATGTATTAAACAAGTTTTTCTTGAAGAAATCATCTAAAAATTAATATTTCAAAAATTCAGATTTTGGAATAACTCCTATTTGAAAACATATTTACAAAGTAAAAAATGGGAGTTTTCATGTAGAAATGAAGGTCTTAAGCAATAGATATAATGAAGACTCAATTCTAGCAAGGATAGCTAGATTTTCCTAAGAAATAATTCCAAAACAAAAGAGATTTAGCAAAGTCATGAAACTGGTTTCCTTAAGAATAAATATTCATGGAGTCTCACAAAATAAAGAGTTTCTAAAAATTTCCTTTTAGTAAATATTGTTAAGAGCATGCATACATCAAGCCCATAACATGCCATTCATGATAGGAAATCCTCAATATTGCATGTATAGTTTATCTATATTCTAGAAACATTACAAACATTTACGAAACCATTTTTCGGAATTGGAAATTTCTACTGATCAAAATATTTCATGAACCAAACATTTTCAAAACTTGGAAATAATATTAGAAAGAGATAGATCTTTCGAAGTAGATAGAAATCGATATATAATTTGAGAAATTTTGAGTTAAAATGACCAAGTTATGACCGTTTTAAGTCGGGACTTCGTAAATGATGGGAATTACGAATTTGCTAGTTTTATTAAATAGTTTGGATTAATTAAGTGATGAAATACTTATTAGGTTATTTCTTCCTTTTTGGGATGGTTATGAACCGCCGAAGGACCTGCCGGTTCATCCACGTGGAACCGGCGGTTCCACCGGTTCCGACCCACCATAAAAAAAAAAAAAAAAAACACGCACACACGGAACACACCATGTTGGGTACGTGGGGGAGGGGAGGGGGCTAGGGTAGGGGGTCCCATTTTAAAAAAAAAAAAAAGAAAAGAAAAACCTGGTTCACGGTTCACGTGGAACCGGAACCAGAACCGTCAGAACCGGCAGTTCTGTGGAACCGTGAACCGCTCCGGCTTTGGTGGTTCCGATTTCGGTTCCAGTTTTAAGAAATGTGGAACCATGAACCGGCATTCCGATTCGGGTCTGGAAAAGACCCGAACAGTGCCGATGTCTATTTTTAGGTGACCCCAAAATCGACAATTCCCTTCCACCGGATTACTTTTACAAAGAGACAGGTAATCTAATGGCCGAGTGAGTTTTCCTCTTATTTTAATACCTTGTTTATGCTTGTAGCTAGTTGCATTAGAATTATAGGAACAAGATAAAAACCAATATGAATGGGAATGGGATAGATGATGAGACTTTGATGTATGTATGCCAAAGAATACTAAAGCATATCGAAACCATGAATCGATTGGATAACTGCACTGTTCGTATTATTTTGTTTATGTGTATGATATTGGTTGGCCACTCTATAGAATGTATGAATAATTTGACCTAAGGAAAAATAAATTGGTCAGGCATCACACGGACAAGTTGCATTTGATAGCGTGCTACTCCTACGCAGGTCAATCAATATGGTCCGATGACTCGTTTGGAGAATGAGACCCGGTATTAGAGTTCATTCATAGGGAACTAAGGTGCATCGGGGATGCATCCCATGTATGAGCCTAGCCGAGTCGAGTGCTATGAGCCTATAGGGCTTGGGGACTAGCAGCTGTCGTGTAGACTTTCAATACCATTCCTAACCCTAGATATAGAGGGCGTAAATCCGTTCTGTGTATAGGTTCCAAATACCCATACATAATTGTCTACTCATGTGTTTGTTCATGCATAGCATATGGATGATTTATAACTTGCTTGTTATGGTACAGAATTAAGGGAACTCTCACTAAGCTAGTATAGCTTATACCCCAATAGATGTTTGATTAAACAGGTTAGCTCAAGAATGCTACGTGGGGACCAAGATGGTTGGAGCCGAATATGACTTCGGGATTCCGACAAGAAATAAGAATACTTGAAGATATTAGCTAAGTTTTTGGAATTGCTTTGTATTAGTTTTATGTAGTGAAAGCTTTCGATGAATTGTAATTGAAGTATAGTGAATTGTATTTCCTTTACATTGTTACTCAAGTTGTATCAATATAAAATGTATCACTCTTATGTGTCTCCTCTATGTGTTAGATGCCTTATACATAGTATGGAAGCCTTTGTGCAACTAAGGTGGTCTTCCTAGGCTTTAATATTGTATACAGCGGACTGCGATTGCCACATTTAGGGTACCCTTCGGGGCATGACAATTCACCTTCTTCTCTTGATAATCTACAGTGGCTTTAACACGGGTTAACCAACTCATGTCAAGAGTCACTTCATACTTGCTCATCTCCAACACTATCAAGTCACTTGTCGTATGGTGTCCTTGGATCTCTAAGGGACATTCCATCAACATCTCTAGGGTGGTTATGATACTACTCGTGGGTGTCTTTATCTTGAAGCTGGTAGTGGTGATGACTATAGGTAAACCAGTCTTCTTAGCAAGGTTGGGGGTGATAAATAGGGATGTAAGCCCGACCCGCCCAACCCGATAAATACCCTATAGGATATTACCCTATAGGGTTTGGGATGGGTTTTGGGATCAATAAAAAAACCCTATAGGGTTTTAGGATGGGTTTTGGGACAAGCATTAAAACCTATTGCGGAACCCGAACTCGTTTAAATATATATTTATATATATTATGTTTAGCCTCAATCTCTGAAATTAACCAGCTATGATCGATTAATTGTAAAGATATTTTTTTTTCTTTTTATTAAATCATTTAGAAAAAGTAAAAAATCCTAGAACAGTAGACTAATACTCTATGGTCTCCACTTTCAGTCTTGGTCTTGGCTCACTCTCTTCAAATTCAAGCCTCTCGCTTCCATTATCACAATGTTTCATTCAATGATTTTTTTTCCCATGAAAATGGTTGGGATTTTATAAGGAGGATAGTATGAGTAATGCCAAGAGTTTTTTTCTTGGCTTATAAAGTGGGAACGAATCGGAAATAGAAAAATATTAAAAAAAACATTTATAATGATATTTTTAAATATTCTATTATGTAATATCCTAATTTTATATCAGGTTTCGAATTCAGGTTTAGTTACCCTATAGGGTTTGTCTAGTGGGTTTTGGGTTCATGGATAAAAACCCTATAGGGTTTGGGACGGGTTTTGGGAATCCTGTTAGGTATCGGGTTTTAGTATACCCGTACCAGTTGCATTCCTAGTGATAAATGAATGGGTGACTCCGGTATCAAACAAAGCATAAGTGGTCTCACTAGCAACTCGTATACTTCCTGCATTCAACACGCACTAGTTACTAACTGTTGGTCCCGAAAAGATAACCAAGAAGGGGGGTAAATTGGTTATAAAAAATTACTTTTAAAAATTTTGAATAAATTTCACACCACTTGGTTATTCGACTAAAATGGCTTTGGAACTTTCTTAAAACAATAAACTTAATAAATAAAAACTTTGAACAATAATTTAGATCAAAATGATTTGCTTAAGCTCACGAAAAATCAAATATCAATTCAAAACTTTTTACTCCCAGAAACTTTCTAACTAACTCTGTAATTAAGAAAATATAAGTGAGTTACTCTCTGATCAACCTTCTGAGCATATATCACAGTTATGAACAACAAATAAAATTGCACGAATTTAAAGAGAGATAAGGGAGTAGAGAGTGCAAAGTCGAATTATAGAGGTCCTACCTTAAGCGTCAATCCTCTCTTCCAGCTCCAAGCTAGGGTCCCAATATTTTCACACCGGTTGTGTTCCACTATCCAATCAAATCAATAAATTTACAAGATGTTCTTGCCTATTCTCTTTGGCTACAATTCACTCAACTTGATTCTCCTAAGCAATCAATCTACTGAGCCTACTTGTAACTCTCAATCTCTCATCAAATGAATAAATCTAGATCAGAGGAAATAAAGTATGGGTCCTCAAAATTTTTGAACAAAAGAAGATAAATGGAATGACAGTAAATTTGCTCAAATCCAAGGGAAATTCATGGCTCTTTGTTTTCTCTTGTTTTTCAGGTGATTGTGCTTGCTTTTCTCTATCTTGAGTTGGTATACTTATCCTTGTATCTTCCAACGGCTAGGAAATCAATTGGATAAACTTTGCTCCTTACTTTGTGTGTAATATCAGCTCATCTTTTTCTTTAGAAACTGCAAATTTTGAATAACCAGAGATCTTGTTGTTGTTATCTCGAAGTTCTTGCTCCAATGGATAAGTTTAAATCTCCAACAACTTGTATAATTATCTTGAACTTGAAATTCAAATTTGAAATCACCATTGTTAACATATTCCTTCATCTGATACTGATCATGCAACAAAAAGATCGTGTTTTCCACAAATTTTAAAAGATCGTGTTTTCCACAAATTTTGACTTTCTTGTATAGACAAATAATCATCAGACAAATTCTTTCATATTTGGATCATGTTTTCCATATCCCAAATAAAAACTTGAATAAACTGTTGAAAATGGAACCTTATAAGTTACATAGTTTTTCTTTGCTGTCAAAACAGAATTTTCTGAAAAAAAAAAAATGAACTTTAATCCAACAAAATTTGAATCCCATGGATATTGAACCAACTTTATGGAACACATTGAGTGTATTACCCGAATATACTCAACATTGGAAATGGGTCTTCAAAATATGAAATCCATAAGAAAAATTTGAATCTAGAGCTCACTGTCCGTGTTGAGTAACTTTTTTAAAAAAGTTGCAGGCCACCTTCTGACGAACCTTCTGATGGTTTAAAAAGCCAGTGGAGTACCTTCTGATTAACCTTCTGATAGCTCATTTGTTCTTGAAATCTTCTCCAAACACTTTCTAAAGTACTCTTTGCACACAGCCTCTTTTGAAATCATTTTCTTAAGTCATTGTAAACCACTTTGATTATATTGAATCCTTGCACACTTAATAAATATGTTAGTAATTACTTACTCCTTTTTGTTATCATCAAAATCATCATTTGAGAGAAACCAACACTAACCATACTACACTTATCCAACTTTTCTAAAGCTTTAGGCTAAAGAGATATAGGGATTCTATTGTTACAGATTCGATAATGTAAAAAGATACTATAATCAATCAAAACAATAGCTTAAGGTTAAGGCTAACCTACAACGAGTCCATGATCATAGCCTTCGTCTCCCTCCAAGGCAACAAACTCACATCCTTCTTCCTCGCAGTCGACTTCCTCGCACATCCACTAGCCTTCCAGGTTGTAAACTCTCATTCCATGCATCGATGTGCTAGAGTGGCTCCCATTTCGCTGCCATTGTTGGTTCCAAGAAGGGCGGATCCTCCTAAGGTATTGGACGGCTTCACTAGAGCATTTTTCCTCTTCCGGAATGCATTTGCAAGGTGCCCTGGCTGCTTACACACATAGCAAACACTAGTGTTCTTCTTGGGGCACTCAAGGAATTTATGATCCGGGCTTCCGCAAAAATCGCACTTGTTTTGCAATTGTGGACAAGACTTTGGATAATGCTTCCCTCGGCATTTCCAACATGTGATATCCACATTGGTCACTTCCTTATGATTGCTTCCACTTCCTTTGAAACTTCCAAAGGTCTTGAACCTCTTATTTTTGAATCCCGAACTCGGTCCTTCATAAGGCTTCCTTCCAAACACAAACACTTTCTTTTTCGGAGCTTTTGTTTTCATCTTTTTGGCTCCTTCTATAATTCGAGCATTTTCCGCTAACTCCTTATGATATCAAACTCCACCAAACGAATCCTCAGGTCCTCATCTAATCCACTCAAAAAAACTTGTCTTTTCAACTCCTCGCTATGCTTATAGGATTTGGGAGCATACTGTAGCAAGCGACTAAACTCGGTTTCATACTGCTCGATAGTTCTCCCCCTTTGAGAAATATGCAAGAAGTCAGCACTGTACCGAACTCTAAGACTCCCTAAAAAATAATTCTCCAAGAACTCTACTCGAAACATATCCCAAGTAGCTGGAGCAGGCAATTCTCGCTTATTCAATTCCCACCATACTCGAGCATTAAATTTCAACAGGTACGTCCCATAACTGACTCTTAAATGGTGGGGCACCTCATAAGCATCAAACGATCTCTCGACTTGGGCCAACCAATGTTCGGTCTCATCTGGTTTTCCGAAGGCTCCATCGAAGTAGCTATTACTTTTGATGAAGTTGGGGAGCAAGTTTCAGTGTGATCTCGGTGGTGGCGACGGTGGAAATGGTGGGGTATGCGACTGTTCGCTAGGTGCTTCTACTGTAGCTTCAGGAACATTCTGTGGTGGAGCAAGAGCTGGAATATTTTGATTTTGTTGTTGAATCAAAATAGTCAACAACTGGGTCATCTGTCCAAGGGCAGCAGCAAAGTCATTTTGCTGGTTCGGGACAGGAGCAGGGTTATTCTCCGATTGGTTTTGTAGAGGTACTCCTTGTTCAACTAGTATTTCATTGGAATCTCGTTGCTCTCTATTTCTACGTCTTCTTAGACGGCTGTTAAATCATTTAGATTTTAATTTTCTATTATACTCTCCATACTAATGTTTATGGAAATCATAGAAATCTCAAATATAAGGATCAAAATACAAATATAAATAAATAACAAGTGAGCTTATATGCTCTAAAGAAATATATATATATATACATAATATACATAATATTATATAAAAGTTAGTTTAGAGCAAATAACAATAATAACAATAAGATAATAACAATAATAACATAATGGAAAATATGAACATGAATAAAAACAAAACATGAACATATTGGTACTTCTTTAACTCTCATGAGTCTAAGAAACATACACTAAGCTCATGCTAAGTTATATGAACATAATGAGTATATGTAAGGAATTTTTTACCTAACGTTATGTGTTTGTTGAAGAGGAAAAGAATGGGTTGTAGTAGTATGTGGAAACTGGTTTTATGGAGAGAAGAGAGAACGTGGGAGAGAATTTGAGAGAGAGTGTTTATGGAGTAATTTTGGTAGAGTTTTAGTAGGAAATGAGTTGTGTAAAAGAATGAAGGAGGAATGGGGAATTTATAGAGTTTTGGAGTGGAAATTAGATGTAATTAAATAAAATGAAAAAGAAAATATATGGATTGATGGAGAGAGGGGGGGCACCGGTTTTGCTCGTAGAGGGGGAGGAAAATTGATTTATTTTGTTGTTTTGTAATAAAAAAAAGTAATGTGTAAGGTGTGATATGATTAAAGTTATATGGGAAAGGTAAATTGTAAGGCATAGGTATGGTAGTGTGTAAGAGTAGAGTATAAGAAAAAGTAGAGATAATGAAATAGTAATGAATAGTAGAAATAGTACTATGAATAGTAGATTAGACAATAAAATACCGGTAGTAAAAAAATACACGTAAACAGTCTATATCTGATATTTTTAGTTACCAAAAAATTCTAAAACTGATATTTTTGAGAACCTTATATTTTTACTAGTCTAATGGTGTTGTTGGAATATTTTCACTATCCGGTGCACCAGGGTACAATTGTCTAAAACTGATCCCATTCGGATCCGAAAGACATTGGAAAAATGTGAATATGATATTGTTAAGCTTTTCTATATCATTACAAACTATTATCCATAATTATCTCAATTTCGTTGTTTAGGGTTTAAGAACACGGGATTGTCGGATCTAGATTCACTAGAATAAACATAGAACTAGGTTAACTTTAGGGTTCCGGTTTGACTTCTGGTTCTTTAGAGTTTACTATATTGCCAAAAAATCTAAGGGCTTATACTAGTAGTAGATTTTGTTAAGCTATAATTTATGCATCAAAGAGGACTTACTATATGCATCACTAAGTTGGAGTTATTATTATAAGGAAAATGTTAAATTTAGTACTTAAATTTGGATGTGGTCATTTAATATCCAATCAAATTTTTTATGACTTTTTTTATTACCTCACTAACACTATTTAGTTTGTTAAAAGAGGAAGTCTACCAATGTTAGACTGTTGATCTAGGTGTTCTAGAGTATATATTTTATAGGGTAAATTATCTATATTTTATATAATTATTATAAGATTTGGTACTTAACTTGGTTAATTTTATGTTTTTTTAAGGATAATGAAGATAAAAGTGCTTTGGCGTGAAATTAATAAAGTTATATCAAATTTGGCATTAAATGAAGAAAATGTCAAAGACTTAAGAAGCGCACAGTCTATTATAATCCACGATGTTCTACTTGTGTTCCAACTGAGTAGAAGAAAGAGAGAAACACAATATTATATATATCATCATGCTTTATATCAAGAGTATCATCATGGCCTGGAGAAACTAGTCAATGAGAAACACGAGGCATTACATTTCCTCGTGTTTATGCCATGTTTCTTAAAAAGTATATAAACTAAAGAAGAATGGACCATAGTTTCAGGATGCACGACTTGATGAATTTGATTGTGTTTAGCCCGTGCAGTTATAGAAGACTCGGTCAAACATTTAAAAATATCACTTCATAACATATCATTAGAAAAATTTTCCCACACTAGAATTAGAGAATAGAAAATCCTAAAGATAGAGTATTTAAGATCAAGGAAGTTAATCAAGAAGATCTATCAAGATTATTCATCTAAGATGTATTCCTTCCATTTCAGTGCGTATTTGTAATAGTTGTTCATTGTTTTGTTTAGAGTTGTAATGAAAGAGTAGAAACTTAGCATCTAAACAACAAAAGAACACAAGATATTACCATAGTTGTGTACTTAATTGCATTTTAATGAAAGTTCATTTTTTTTTTTTTGAGTTTGATTATGTGTTTTACAATGTTTCATAGAATGATATGTCCAAAATATTGATTCTATGTTCTAATTTCACATATGTTAATTGCGAAGTTGCATATTTGAATAGATCAAACATAATTAAAAAAGGCTTGTTTGGATTACTAGAGATAGAATTACAAAAGTTTAACGTTTTATATGATTTTATAAAGATTAATTGATCGTTGAATTATTATTAATGAGAAGATATTCTAATAGGTAGATTTGAGAGATTAGTGTAATAGTCCTGAAAAAGATGCTATTCTAACTTTAGGAATCTTATGAATTAATAAGATATGAATGATTATTGATATTATCAATAGAAAAGGATTGTGGTGATATTCTTATGGGGAAATTATTGTTTGGATGAGTTGAGTAATATTGAATTCTATATCTTGTTGTTATTCTATTTTGAAGTCATAAAAAAAATAAGGTTTAATCATAGTTTTAATAATCATAGTTAATTTATAATCATTATTTTAGAAGTAGATAATAGAAGATTAAGTCATTACTAATAGATTGTTCGATCTCTATGGAGACAACTTGTTCTTATCAAACTATGCTATGAATAATAAGTATAGTTGCCTATATATTGATTGAAAGAGAAGATTCGAACAGTGTATTTTGATTAATAGATCAATTAATCAATGGTGGTAAGGAAGGATCGAAAATTCAATAATAGACCATCTTTTTACATTAGCAAATAGAACAAACAGTTGTAAGGGAGTAGTAAAGATAACTTCAAAAAAGTTTGATTGTATATTAAATTAACCATTTCAAAGTTTGAGTACCAAATTCATGTTTTGTTCTTGTTCATGCCAAAAATCCCATTATATTATTGTTATTATGTTGTTATTGTTATGTCGTTATATTATTATTGCTCCAATTTAACTTTATATATATTGTTATGTGTATCTATATCTATATTTCTTAAAGTCTAAATTGCTCACTAACTTCTCACTAACATGCTCTTATTATTATTGTTCTTATTATTATGATTTTTCTTTTTCTTTTCTTTTCTTTTCATTTTGGGACTAGTCTATTCTTAGTCTCGAGAAGCCTTGAAGCTAAGGCTCCAATACTTGACCTTATATATATGTTTATTTGCTTCTAATATCTCTATCTTTCTTTACATGAATTGTTCTCATCTTTCTTATAGCTACTTAATCATATTCATGCATGACTATAATGATGTTGTCACAATAGAGATTTCTTCAAATAATAAAAGGAAGTCATTTCTTTTATAAATCGAAACTAAATACTCCATAAAAAATAATTTGTTTAGCATTAAACTTAAGATTTTAACCCAACCATCTTTTATAAAACTTAATAGGTTCATCATAGACTTTGAAAATTACTTATTAAGTAAACTTCTATAACACTTAATTTTTAGTATATTATTCCCTTTTCAAAGTTAAAATGAAAATTTTGCTAAGTTCTAATGTTAATAATTCTTTGTTATGAAAGCTTTTCTTATAAACTTATCTAAAAGATTATGCCAACACTTGATAAATATTAAGAATAAAATAATTTTTTCAAATCAAGGTAAATCAACTCACTATTTTAGAAACCAACTTAGAGAAATAAAAATTTGCCAAGAAAGTAAAGTTTTAAAATGGTAAACTATTTTCTAAAAAAGTAGAACAATATAAAAATGAGGAGGAAACATACACAATTCTAAAAATTAGACAACACCAACACTTAAGAAAAATTTTGAAAACCTTATTTTTCAATCACTATAAATAAAATTGGTAGATAACTTAAAGGACCAAATTCTTGAAAATTAATTTATCTTTGAAGAGTTAGGAAATAAAAATATAAAAGGAAAACACTTATTTATGATAACCAAAAAAATTTTATTTCTTTCAAACCACTAAAGAGAAAATTTTCAAAGTCCAATTTTTTCAAACCCAAAGACAAATCGTTTTAGAAAAAATAATTGACCAGACAACACCAATAGAATCATGCATAAAATATGAGTCTATTTATGTATCAAAAGGATTTTTTCCAACCATATACATATCTATATATTTTTTAAGAATTTTGGGTGAAGAAAAGTTTGGAAAATCATATTTTTAAGGGCTGGGAATTTCGTAGTTGTTTGCATCGTGATGTTTTGGAAGGTAATTGCTTTTTATGACAAAAATAATCTTAAAAATGGATAGATCTTTTGGAGTAGGTAGAAAATGACATACAATATGTGAAATTCCAAGTTAAAATGAGCAAGTTATGACCATTTTAAGTTGGAATTTCCTTCTATCCGAATTTTAATGCAAACGTTTGATTTCTGATATATCATATGTATTGCTTGTTCATTTTCTTGATGCATTTCATACGCTTGTTTAATTAACTTGTTTGAATTTATTGATATAAGTATGTTAATTCAGGAATATTCTCACTAAACTAGTTGAGCTTACACCCTATTGGACTTTTGTTGACATATATTGATATCTCTTTTGTTCGAAACTTTATATATCCGAGTGGAATTATGTTTTGGGAAGCTTTTGGGGGATATCCTTTTGAAGATCTAGAATAGATTTCCTTTAAAATCTTTTGCTTCTAGTATTATTTCTTTTGTGAAAGACTAAGATTATATGTTGATCTTTGGAGATTCATCAAGGGAATGCCCCTAAGATGATGTAAAGACCATATTACTATAATTTTTAAAGTTAGATATTCATCTAGATTTCTTGTATGCTTATATTTACTTTCTCGAACTACAAATCCCACCGGTGTCTCCTACTATTGTTATAACACCTTACATATAGTGTCGAAGCTTTCGCATGACTTTAGAAACATTCTTGAGCTTTAATACCTTATGTGGCGGACTACCACGTCTAAGTATCCTTTGGGGCGTGGCATTGTCTCCTATACAAAATCAATACCCCAAATGAGTATTTCATAGAAGTTTTACTTAAAGTTTCACTTAAAGTCTAACTCTTCTATTTGCGGTAAAAATCATATTAGTGGAAATTTCAACTTAAAATGGTCATAACTTACTCATTTAAACTCAGAATTTCATGTATTATATATCATTTTATACCTACTCAAAAAGATCTTTCTATTTCTAAGGTTATTTTTATTAAAAATAGGTCATTTTGGTCCCAAAAAAAGGAGACAGAATAGTTATGAAATTCCCAGCTTTTAAAATACAATTTTTTACAACTTTCGTTCATCCAAAAACCTTTAAGCAAATACATGGATATTTGTATAGTTAAAAAATTCTTTAAACATATATATACACTCATATTGTATGCATAATTTTTGTAGTGTTGTCTCAACATTGATTTTTTACAAAACAATTGTCTTAAAGTTTTAAAAGATGAAAACATTGAAAATTTCCTTTTTAAGTTGCTAGAAGGAAAACTTAAAAATTCTTGGGTTATTATAAGTGAGTGTTTTCCTATTATAATTTCATTTCCTAACTTTTCAAAGATAAATTTAATTTTTCAAAAACTTAGTTTCTTGAGATACCTACCAATTTTATTTCTAATGGTTGAAAATTAAGTTCCAAAATTTCTCTTAAGTGATTAATGACTTCTAATGTTTTAAGTTATGTTACGTGTACATTTCCTCTTTACGATTATATTCTTCTACTTCTTGGTGATTAAATTTATCATCTTTAAAACTTTCTTTCTTTGAAAATTTTATTTATCTAAGTGGACTTATAATCTAGTGAGTTGATTTTATTTTAACTTTGAAAACTTCTCTAGTTCTTAATTTTTGTTATAAAGATGGTAAAAAAAATTCTTATAAATAAGTTTTTATGAGAGATTTGTATAACAAAGAGTCATTCTCTTTAAGTTCTAAACTAAAGCTTTCATGTTAAAATTTTGAAAAGTGTATGTATGTACTTTAGTTAAATTCTTGAAGAATTCTTCATTACTAATACTTTAAAATTTATGATATATTGTTTAAGTTTTGAAAAGAATTTATTAAAAACAATACTTAGGTCTTTTGTTGAAAAATCATTGATTAAGTGATAAGCAATTTAGTTTACTTTTCTTTATTAAAGAAAGAGCCCGTTTTTATTTTTATTAACAACATTCCACCATGCATGAATATGATTATGTAGCAATGAAAAAGGTAAGAATAATATATAATAAGATAGAAAAATTATAATAAGCATAATAATATGGTCGAGTATTGGGAGCTTTAGCAGAAGGCTTCCCAGTCAAGTATTAGAGTTAGCTTCATCAAGGCTTCATGGGACTAAGAATAGATTAGTCCAAAAAGAAAAGAAAAGAAAAGAAAGAAAAAAAATCATAATAATAAGAGCATGTTAGTGAGAAGTTAGTGAGCAATTTAGGCTCTAAGAAATATAGATATACATATACATAATAATATATATAAAGTTAGATTAGAGCAAATAATAAAAAAACAATAAGCAATAATATAATGAGAGTTTAGGCATGAATAAGAACAAAACATGACCATATTATTGCTTCCATAACCTTATAGGTTTAAAAAACATACACTATGGTCATGTTAAGTTACATGACATGAAGAATAAATATGAGAAATTTTACCTAAGGTTATGTATTATGTTGAAGAAGAAGAATGGTAGTTGTAGTAATATGTGGGTAGTAGTTTTGTGGAGATAAAAGAAAGTTTGGAAGAGACATATGGAGAGAGAATTTAGTAGAGTTTTGGAAGGAAAAATGAAAAGTGTGAAATAAATGGAGGGAAATGGGTATTTATAGATCAATGTAGAGTGAAATTAGTTGCAATAAAATAAATTGAAAGAAAATAAATTAGATAAAGAAAGAGAGGGTGGCGCTGGTTTTGGGTTGTAAAGGGGAGGAGTTGATTTGTTTTGTATTTTTGTAATGAAAAATGATTAAGATATGAGATGTGAGTAATATAAATTTGTATTGGAAATGAAAAATGTAAGAAATAGGTGTATAGGTGGTAAGAAGTAGATTGTAAGGAAAAAGTAGAAACATGTGAATAGTAATGAATCGTAGAAATTATATAATGAATAGTAGACTAAATTAAATTATCGGTGGTAAAGAAAATACGCACATATATATTATATCTGATATTTTTAGTTATCGAAAAATTATTAAACTAATATTTTTGAAATCTTTGTATAATTACGAGTCTTTTAGTGTTATCGGAATTTTTACTATTCAGGCACCGAGGCATGTTTTTTAGAACTGATCCCGTTCAAATTTAAAACAAATCGAATTTTGAAAAATTTGATCTTTTTAAGCTATCTTATATTATTTCAACTATAATCCACCATTAACTTATTTGTATTATTCTCAGATTTTGAGCGCAGGATAGTTAGAGTTAAAACTACTAGTATGCCTTGATCCTTATTGACTTTTGAAGTTCCAGTTTGACTAGGGTTAGGGTTTACTCTAATTTTACCCTAAAATTGAGGGGTTTACAAAGTCCGTTCTTCAAGAAGCTATTGTATATTGTTGGATAAGATTTCCATAAAAATCTCGGATGATATTGATCTTTATCTTAAATTTGAAAAATTTGAACGACTCTTGAAGCTTTTGTATGTTGTTCCAAATCTGATATGATCAATCCTTAATAGAGAGAAGATCCCTTAAGAATAGATATCGATTTATAAAATACCTTCCTTGGATAAGAATAGAATCCCCTTTTTACATTAACCAACTTTGGTGGAACATATGAGTATATAACCCAAATATACTCATTTCCTCGGAGCTAGGTCTTCAAAATACTGATTTAAATTGATTAATGAATTTGATCAAAACTTGAATCATCTACAGTAAATTCGAATGGAACTGTATTGCTGTCACAAGTTGCAGAAACCTTCTATATAACTGATACTGTTCATTTTTCTTACAATGAACCTTTTGTAAAACCTTCTAGGTTTTTTTTATAATCTTTGTCTTTAAAACAACTTTCTTTTATAACTTCTGGATAAGCTTTGAAATATTCTTCTCTCATAAAAATACTTTTTTATGTTGATCTTAGTTTTGAAGAACTTAAGAACTAAGTCCATACAACTTACTTTGCCATCCAACTTGAAACAAGTAAGGTTTTGTAAAAGGTTCCATAATAGACTTATATTCATTTAATGAAATTTGCACACTTAGAAAAGTAATTAGTTTGCTTCTATTTTGTTATTATCAAAACATTCGTTTAGAGATTATACCTGTTTAGTCTATTTATGAGTAAAACTGTCAATTTTTCATCGGTATCTGCTTCTTGACAAACATCTATTTAAAAACTATAAAAATATGATATCAAAATAACAAGAATATGATGAAACAAACAGACCTATACCTCTCTAAAAAATCAAGCAATGTTTTTTTTTTTAGATAATGTGTTAATTTGCTTACTTAATTGTCTAATTTTTCATTTTCTTTATTAGTTATCTTATATGTGTCACTTCCCCATTCACAAGACGTACCGATTCAGGTGGAATTAAGTCAGTTAGCTAAAGTAGTATTAATGAATACAATCAAAACTTTGATTAGGTATTACAGGTAGTTAATTATATATTCAGGTGAAATTCAAGTACCAAATGTGATATTAACCTTAAATTATAAATTGGAAATATATTTTCATAATAAAGCAGATTTTCTACAAAGCTTCATCACATATATATATATATATATATATATATATATATACATGCACTATATACAGCCATGGAGAGAAGAGAAACCTTTTCAACAATATACAATACTTTAAAGTAATCAATTTTGACATCCCATCAAAGTTGTCTTTTATTTTATAGCCACTAATGACACTAAATGAGTGTTTCTGAATTTAATAATAGAGTAGATGTAAAAATTAAATGATATAGAAATATAATGAAAATATAAATTAAATATTTGAAAATGTATCTTAATTTTCTTAGGAAAATATGTGGAATTAAATTAAATGGAAAAAGAAAAAACACTTGATAAAGAGGCTTAATTGGAAGTTAACATGAGAAAAAGAAGAGATAATTGTAACATGAAAGTTATGGTAAGGGTTACTGAAGTTGAGAGAAAAACTGTCTATAATTAGATGTTCTATGAATGAATAATTAAAAATTTAAAGGTGGAGTCCAACAAAAAAAGTATTAACTTTATTATAATAGATATCTCTCTAATTCTATTAGCTAAGCTAAAACTATCAATGAATGGAAAAAGTAACTAATTAAAAACTAAAAAAATTAAAAAATTTCTTTTTAATTTTTTTATTAGATAATGTGTTAATTCACTTGCTTAATTGTCTAATTTTTCATTTTTTATTTATTAATTATCTAGTACTTATTACTTCCCCATTCACAACAAAAATACTAGCTCAACAAACAGAGTTAATTCAATTAGCTATGATAGTATTAATGAATACAACAAAATCTTTGATTAGGTATTACAGATAGTTTATTATATATTTAAACAAAGTTCAAGTACTAAATATGATATTACCTTCAATCATAATTTGGTAATATTTTTTCCTAATAAAGCATATTTTCTATGGAGCTTTATCATATATATGCACAAATAAATATAGCCATGAAGATGAGAAATTTGTTCAAAAATTGTACAATACTTTAAAATAATCAATTCAACATCTAATCAAACTGTGTTATATAATATATCTCTCTAATTCCATTAGCCAAGCTAACACTCCCAATGAATGGAAAATTGTGTCAAATAACCAATGAGAAACTAAAAAAATTAGACAATTTCTTTTTAGTTTTTTATTAGATAATGTGTTAATTTGCTTGCTTAATTGTTTAATTTTTTAGGAGGTTTTTTTTTTCCATTAGTTATCTAATATGTTTTGCTTCTCCATACACTGGGAATAACATTTCAACAAATGAAGTCAAACTCAGTAAGCTATGATAATATTAGACTACAACAAAATCTTTGATTGGGTATTACAAAAAATTTAATTATATATTTAGGCAAAATTGAAGTTCTAAAAGTAAAATTAACCCTAAATTATAATTTGGTAATAACTTTTCCTAATAAAGCAGATTTTCTACAGAGCTTTATCATATATATACATACACATACATATAACCATGAAAACAAGAGGAACCTTTTGTTAGAATCGAACTCTGGATTATGTTTTCAATTTACAATTGCCTCAGATATCAAAAAGATGTGAAGTTTTTACGTGTTTTCAACTTGGAAAAACCACAAGATGAGAGACAAGCTTGAGAGATTGAGGCCGCATATAAAAGTGTAAAACGGAAAACTAACGGCTGTGTTTACAATGAATTGTAGATCCAAGGTGGCAATTTAATGACCGGAAATAAGAATATATTAGTCTCCTGGCCAAAATGTGCAGCAAAAGCATAATTTTGCTTTAGAAAAGTGAAAGATGTGCATGGTACGGCAAGCAGAACTTCTCTGTTCAAAAGAAAATCTATCACAGCCGGGAAAAACATGACAACATTTGACATCAACTAGCAAAAATGTCATATGTATTTCAATTTCTCCAGCCTTTGCTCTCATCCCAGATTCATTATATACTCCCACATCTTCTATGTTTACAAGATGAAACATAAACAAATCCTCACTGTTTATTCCAGTCTTTTCTCGGGTTATGAAGAAGAAAAAAATAAAGGCAGATAAATTACAACACATGAAGCACAAAGTTTCCGCTCGTTATATGTCTTTGCTCTTCTGTAAGGAAAGATAAAGGCAACCTGGTCAAATGGATCAGTATTTTCAAAAGGGAAAAAGTAAAATTACCTTACAAAGTTCTTTCATTTTGTTTTGTCCCTCAAGGTGAAAAATGAAGCCTCTCATTTGACATATAGTTCTACCCATTTGAACCATCAAAACTGCCTTGAGCAGTTTGTCGCCTTTTCTCCCTCCAATTTTCTCCCCACATCTTAGCCTCTGCAACAGCACGTTCCCTATCTAGATCTTTGTTCATTATCTTAGCAATGTCTCGAGGAGAATCATCCTTTTCAGATCCTTCCAAATCCCACCTGCGCCCAGACCCTTCACCTTCCTCATTCCTCAAAATCCTTCCACCTTTGTCATCTCCGTTGCCCTTACTGTCCTTGCTTCGGTATCCATGTGTATTAGGATCATATGCCTGGTTCGCAAGATATGATAGTGCAGTCACTACATCTCCAATAAGGGACGAGCAGCAGCTTGCTCTTGGATGCACATGGACGCAACTGCAAGTGCCTGGTAAAGACCACGCATTGGGTAGCGCCCCTGAAGCCGTGGATCAGCCAATTTGGAAAACTTCCGCCGATCATTGAACAATGGGCGTGCCTGTATATACAGACATCATTAGACCAAAAAAATATTACTCCCAAAGCAACTACATAAGATAGACAATAGCATTACCCATGCAACAAGGTTTTGCTCTCCATGAGGAAGTGTGCTGTCGATAGCTCTTCGTCCTGTAATTAGCTCCAAAAGGACAACCCCGAAACTATAAACATCAGATTTCACGGTCAGCTGCCCAGTCATGGCATATTCTGGAGCACAGTAGCCATATGTACCCATAACCCTGGTGGAGACGTGTGATTTATCTCCAACTGGGCCAAGCTTGGCAAGACCAAAGTCAGAAAGTTTTGGGTGAAATCCTTCCTCTAATAATATGTTAGATGACTTGAAATCTCTATAGATGACTGGGGGATTTGCTTTGTCATGCAGGTATTCTAAACCCTTCGCGGCACCAGCGGCTATCTTCATCCTGATGTTCCATTCCAAGCCTTCCTTTTCAGGGGAAGATCTATAAAAGAATCATATCAGCATTAGTAGCTAAACTCCAAAAGCTGATTTACTTATTTAATAGCAGGAGAGATATGAAAACGAAAAAAATTATGGAGTCTATTCAATTAATTCAAAAGTTCCAAAGGCATGCTGATCTCACAGTAATATATGAATATCTGGAGGAAAAGATATTGACATGATGATGCTCGTACAACTTGGGAATGAAATTTCAGTTACTGAGCTTCGACTGTAACCATAGCAGGCCAAGTTCAAATTATAAGTGTATGTGGACGTCTTCTATCCAGTTTCTACTTAAACTAGAGTATCTTAAACCACATAGAAAGTAGGGTATATGTGGCTGTTATATGAGAATGTCTTCTTCTTCTTCCTCCACCTCCATTTTAACTACTATCATGACTCACTGTTTATTACTTTCTCATTACTTTTCAGTGATGCCTCTTTCAAACCCTTAATTATAGAATTTTGTGACAGTCTGATATAGTACTAATTCACCTAATTTCAGCAATCATTGAGGTAGAAAAATATTGGGCCTAGTTGACGATTTTACTCCACCACCATTATATTAAGTGACAGATTATTGAAAAATTATACTTGCAACAAAAGAATATGCGATTCTAGATTCTTATTGTCTACAACACATATATATCATTGTTGCCATACTAAGAAATGAACTGATATTACTTCAACTATGAGACACAGACAGTGATCCAATTTCACAATCACAAGTTGACTAAATCAGGAATGTAATGAAGAATCAAGTATTCCTAGAAAAGAAGAGCAAAGTAAGCAAATGATACATTACCATGTAGATGATCTTCCAGAGATCCCAATGGCATGAATTCGTAGACAAGAAGCCGTTGATCACCATCAGCACAGTAGCCAATCAGATTCACAAGGTTAGGCTGATGAAGAAGGCTTAACATTAGAACCTCCACCAGAAATTCCCGATTGCCTTGAAGACCATTTCGATCTAATTGTTTGACAGCAACCACCTGAAAGGACATGAAATTAACTTTATACTCTATGCCATTCCCACTGACTTAGGCTTGAAATGCGCACTATTTCCAAAATCAGTACCCTCCAGCAATGGATAAAATGAGATCATTATTTCAAATTTGGACAAGAAAAAATGGATGATTAAACTAGCAGTAAATAAGCCCCCCCCCCCCCAAAAAAAAAAAAAGTAAATGAGATTTCTGGGCTTTAAATCAGGTGATTAGCAGTCAAGCTATCAACTTGGATACTCTAAATGCTCAAACTTCCAAAAATCTTAATATCACTAATATCTTTGAAATGAAGACAATAGAGATGATAACCGATTAAAACTCCAAAAAAGGTAGACGCAGCAGCTCAGATAACTTGTGGCTAAGAGAAGAATATTACTACCCCCCCTAAGACTAAGGGCACTTTTTGCAAGCAAAACCTTTGCAAAGAAGAGGCCTAGACAACAATTAATCAAGATCCCTATCTAAGGGTGGCAAGTGTGGACCACTTGTTATAGGATCAAGACTGAGATCTAGTCAATGGCAATTAGAAGCAAACTCATCTCTAAGAATGGATTTGCCTTTGTTGACATTCTAGCCTCTCTTCATAGACACTGTGCAGAAGTAGGGCTTCAAGGCTCAATAGATAGCACCCCCATATCATATATCACTTTAGACTACTCCTAAACTATTAAAACTAATTCCTGACTTTCTTGCTTATTTATTCACTTATTTATACATGTTTCTTAATCTCCTTCTTTTTTTTTTTTTTTTGGTAAGGTTGTGTCTTTTAGTGCTTTGATGCTTTTCCATGTAAATCATTAAACCCCATCTATAAAGAAACAAGAGACCTAAAAACTCAAATACAGCACCAAAGATCAAAACGATACTGAGATTGAGAAATTGGCTATTACAACGCAGTTGAGATATTACAAGCCAAAAATAAATAAATAAATGGAATGGGCTGCATCTGCAAGGTTCCACAATCTATTTCCCACTCCTCGCATTTCTTTCTTTCCATAAAAAGTAAATAAGCAAGCTAGAAATAATTTTCAAAGTGAAAGTCATCTATGATTCTCATCCACAGACTTCTTGAAGATTTGCTGCATCTAGAGGAAAAAACCTATACTGGAAATAGCAATATTTCTAGCAATATCTCCTATACTACATACCTAACCTACATAAATTATAATATAAATCACAAAATAACAAAATAGAATTTATTTCCCTATTATAAAAAGTATTCCTCACATATTCATAAACCATTTGGCCATTAGAATTCTATTGTTAGTTCCTTATGTCATAGCATTTTGCCTTTCATTTGCTTCCCTAAGTTTACATTAACAGCCCATCATACATCGTGTATATCCATGGTAATCAATTTGTATAATTTGTACATCTAAAGTCATGCACATGTCTCACACGCATAATATGACAAAATTTTTAATGAAAAGGAATTATATATAAAAGGAAATGTGGGATGACAAGTTTTGGTTTTAGTTAACATCTATCTTCATCTAAGGGTCTGTTTGGTTTGTCTTATTTTAGTATCTTATTTTTATAGTTTTCAAACAGTCAATTTATCAAAAAATAGGTATAGATGGAAAAATAGATAAATTTACTTACGAACAAATTAAACAAACAAAATACAGATAAAATATAAATAGAATATACATGCAAATCGGATACAGATGAAAATCACACAATCTAAACAGACTCTAAATATAATCTTCTTGAAGCATTAATAAAGAAAATAAAATAAAATATCCATGAATGTAGAAAGATATATCCTTATATTAAAATTATTAATATGTGCGACAGATAATTAGTCCCAATGATTGCAGTCAAAATAAGAAAGACAAGGTATGACTTGTAACATTCTTGAATTTGCTGCATGGCTATTTAATGGCTGTTGAATTAAGTTTGATTCAAAATCTTAAAAATATAAATATCGTGTGAAGTGTTACTTTAAACCCCCACCCCACTTGTTAACCAGGATTTTTATCTAAAGCCTCATTAAATGAAATATTTAATTATTTACAAGTGAAATAAGGGCATGGAGATTTGAACAGATGATCTCTTGCTTTGATGTAATGTAAGATCTTCTTCAATCAATTGGTCTGGATGCTTGAGCATGTAGATTTGGTATACTCTGGGACTTTGATTGAAATTTATCCCAAGTGAACAACTTAATTAAGTACAGTTTATATAATGATGCAGAGTTTTCAAACCCATAACCTCCTATTCTACATGTTGAGCTTAGGACTTATCACTTAAGACCCAACAAACTAAGTTTAGCAGCACAAGTCAACAACCATCAAATTTAAAATCTTAGCTACTATTTGTGCATTTAAATTTATTACTTAATGCTTCCTTTCAATTGTATGATGAGGCTTTTTGACAGAAGCCCATTAAGTAAATTATTTTAATTACATGGGGTCAAATAATGATACAACAATTCGAACATAGAATCTATAACTCTAAATTCATAATAAAGGTAGCACTAAACCAACTGATCACATAGCTAAATCATTATGCAATGCTATCAAAAAATTGAAGAACAGTCTAATACATGGGCATGGCTACTAAACCCAATTAATCTCTTCAGTCAAAGGATACAGCCATTATCTATAATTACATTTGACTTCTGAATATATGAAACATGGCATGACCATGATCTTAAGATCTATGTATGTGGATTTTGATCCAATATTTCCATGCAGGAAAGGATACCAAAGTAAAAACATGTCAGAGAGTTCTGAAAACTACTTTGAAGATGGAAAAATAGGAAAACCTTGCAATGAATTAGAAATTCTCACTGAAACCTAGGTCTTAACTGGTCAACTGCAGAAGGGGACAGAGGTTCTTAAAATCTGTATGCCATAACAAGCTGAAAAAAATCAGTTCTTTAAAATGCAGGTCAGTCACAAATTTTATAATTAATTGACCAGATAACTTATCAGCTTCAAACTTTAAGCCTGCAGATTTACAGCATGGCAATTTGTACATGGTTCAAGAAGAATATACCACAAACTGCATTTATCCTTTATTCAATATGAATCTAGACTAGGACTCCCTAGAATGAATGCCGATTGTATCCTCCTGCAACCAAAGAGATAGCGCATGCAGCATCCATGAATAACATATGGAAAAGGGTAAGCTCTTTATGGAGGGAATAAAATGAATGGTAGATTATGGGCAGTGCATCCCAGGGTGGACTACTAGCTATATGAATTTTAGCTGCGGTAACTTTTTTTAATTTTGTTAATAGTTTTGTTTGTTTTAGTGTTTGCTCTCCTTGGGCATTAGAGAGTGCAAAGGAGTAGATTAGAACCCTTGCATCAAATGACACCTACTTCCTTGTAAAGCTAACTTTCTCATCAATACAATTGTTCACTTACCAAGCCAGAGAGAGAGAGAGAGAGAAAGCATGGCATTCCAATGTGGCTAAATTTAGATGATTTACTCGTTCAACATTATGAAACCTTCCAATTCTAGATTTGACATGCAAGTGTTGCAGCATGCCTCCTATTTCAATTGAATATCAAAAGTATCAGTCCAGATTATATTAAGAACACACAGGTTATTATCTTATACGAGAAAACATAGAGTTTTTATCTATTAGATAGCAACTACTGTAATCTCTTAGCAGTTAGCTTCCATGTAAAACCCTAATATTTCATATCTCTAGGAATAATGATGTCCATCCTGTAATGTGAGAGAAAGAAAGAGATACATGTAATGGTAACTATCTTTAACAAAAATGGCATACAAAGGGCATCCAGTGGGCCCATGCTCAATGGGGTTGTTTATTCATACCGAAAGAACAATGTTAATATCAGTACCCACTTGTTGTTTGGCAAGTTTATGTTTGGTATTGAATTTCTATTCATGAATGGCATATTGTTGATTACATTGTGATCCTAACTAAAGGTTGTGACATTAGACACCAAAGATAATCTACTGCTCAAAAACCCAAATTTCCATATTGTTTGCATAAATGTTGGGTTAACAGCCCATCACGCGTCATGGCAAGTCAAACAAGTCAGACACGTTTCCATAAAATTAGGTTAAGAACCAATGTCATGTCCCAGTATTTTAAAGGAAATTGTATGATTAACAACTTGTTCAAATAGAAATTACATAAATACAATTTACACAAAAATAATTACCAAAGTGCCATGCGACACAATTTTGGTATTTGCATATAAGTTGCATGTAACACTTGCAACTCATGCACAAGCACAAATCATCCTACGTGCAGTTCATTAAGGCTTAAAAACTTGTATATTGCTGAATCGCATTTTATATATATGATTATTGTGCTAAATCAACGATTGCATTTCACACATGCAATTTTGAATCGGTAATTTTGTAATTAAAATTATCTAATTTATATTTAGGTAATTGTTTTAAAAAAAGTTTGTAGATATGTGTTTCATCCAGTATTTTAGTTCTGAAGCTAGATAGAAGTGCTGAATTGATCTGATGAAGCATCCATGCAAGAAACATGTAGGTATTTGCAAAGATAAGTCTGTTTGTCATCAGTGGCTTTAATGGGAATAACAAAAATGCAGACACTATATTATCTCCAAAGTTAATTTAAACCAGACATAAAGAAATGTCTCCAAAGGTAATCTTGTCGTGGTATTACTTATGTTTTGAAAGAAAAAGCCAATATCCAAAAAGAAGGAGGGAGGATATTTGACCAAGTTCTCCTTGTTTAGTGAACATATAAAAGACATTGCCAATTTAAAGTTGCTAGATTAAAAACTTTGACAAATTTAATGTTATGTACATATTCCAATGCCATATCAAGGTAATAGTTTTCTTTATACTCTTTACAGATATTCCACAAGAAACCATAATAGCCATAGATTTGCAATGAGCACCTTGATTTGTCTTCCAAAATGTAACATATTCTGTATCAGTTGCAAATTCATTAAAATAAAGTTCAAAGAAAAACATAATCAGCAATGTCTCAGCTAAAACATTGAATTTAGATAATATTTCAAGAGGTGAAACATTTACCTGGCCAGTGCTCTCAAGTTTTCCCTTGTACACGCGGCCAAAACCCCCTTCCCCCAAGAAACATTCAGGGCGGAAATTCTTTGTTGCAGCTGCCAGCTCACGGAAAGTAAAGGTTTGAGCAGCAATGTTGGTGCCAGGTCCATCCTTAGAACTAGGTATTTCCCTCTTGGATCCACCAGTGTTTTTTATCCTGGGTTTATCTGCTCCTGCAAGAATGAAGAAAACAAACACACTCAGCGTTCAAGTTATACTACAGCTTCTGGCGTTAAGACCACAGAGGACATATTATCTCGAACTACAAATCGAAATTCGCATAAATATCACAAAAACAAAATCCAAGTAAAGTCAAAGATCATATCAACACTCAGTAATATGTCAAATACTATAGACATGGCATTGAGAATGTGGACTGAAAACATATCATCCTTCGCTTATTATTCTTCTTCAAAACCAAGAACTATCAAGCCTACAGCACAATCCTTATTTAATTAGATCAAGCCAAAACATCAAAAGCATCATATGATACACTTGGAACCTATAAACAGAAAGCCAAGCCGCTGTCCTAACATCAAAACAATGAACACGTATTCCTCTAAACTAATCAAGTCCATACACACCATATTCCACGAGATCAGTTACACACACACACACTAGATCAGATCAAGCAACAAAAAAACACAAGAATGAATCAAGATTCCAAGATAAACATCATAATATGATAAAAACGAGAGAAACTGACCAGAAGGCAATCTGGGTATATTAGTTGGGACATTTTGTGGGCCTTTGCTCCGATCATCACTATTCTTATTGGGATTCAACTTAACTTCTTCCCTTGAATCAAAACAGGGAAAACAACCCATTAACCCCTCCTTTCTAAAACACAAATAAAGACTCCAATTTTATCTTCCTTTATCCTTAAAAACTCAATCAAACTTCATCCTTGGTCCAACCAAAATCCAACGTTGAGGAGCCCAACGAAGTATCAATGATTTCTCAAGCACAGTAAATATTGGTGAAAAAAAAAATGATTCCAGGTCCCAAAACCAAACAATAACAAGTGATAAACAGAGAGAGAAAGAAATAAAGGTAGAAACCCAAGTAAAAGTAGTGCTTCCTTTTCTTTTTCTTTCTTTCTTTTATAATATATCCCTTCTTTGGAGGATCGGATTCAGATTAGATAGATTGGATAGGTAATGTAATTAAAATGACTGAAAGCACAAAACAGACACGGACACACAAACACAGAGAAATAAAGAGCCGGCTTTGTCCTCATCTTTTCAACTTGCGATTACTCTCATGTGCTTTTACATATACAGAATAACATGACTGACAGGAAAATAAAAAATAAAATAAAATAAAGAAGAAAAGAAAAAGTAAACCGTGTAGAATTTTTCAGGAGTTCATTTTTTTCTAAGCTGGTTTTGTTTGTTTCGTTGATATTTTAACTTTTAATATATTGATATATGTATATATATATATATATATTTTTTTTTTTTTCAAGTAGAAGGTTCAACTGTCAACTAATCTTTGACCAATAGTAAATGGTTTTTTTTTTTTTTTTGTAAAAAAACACAATTAATACAAAAGAAAGAGAGAAGAAAACGGTAGAATAACCTCTACAATACAACTACTATGTTGGTGAGGCCATATTGAAAACTTTGTATCTAGTTTAGTTTTTAGTATTAGCAATTGTTGTGCGAAGAAGTGTAAAGAAAGGAAGGGTATGTGAGTTGTGACGTGGCCGTATGTGTTTTGTAAAGTCAAACATTGTAAACACAAGTGGTCGGGAAAGCAACGCAATTTGTGGGAGAAGGGTTTGGGATTTGGAATTTATGTGTCCACATTAGACGGTCTTGCGGGATGCCCCCATTTACATGTCTTTTTCTTTAATTTTCGTTTCTTTTTTTAAAAAAAAAAATTAATGTGTCTAAAGGCCTAAATTGTAAATATATAAAAAAAAAGATATTAAAGAAGATAGTTTTTAAATGAGAGCTAAATAAAAATTCTAATTTAAAACAAGATATAAATCATCCTTATATATAGTTATGATCTTAAAAGTATAACTAGCAAATCGTATACCTGTTATACGATGCTAAAGAATAAGCAATTAAATAAAATGAACTATTTAATTTGTTATTATATAAATATAAGCTATTATAAAACCATTTAAAAAATTTCCATGTATTCATGTTATCAATGTTGGAGTTTTATGCGTATAATTTCTATATCCATTTAATCTCATCATGTTATCAACGTCATTTTATAATGAAGTCTTCAGTGTGACCTTTGTAAAATGACTTTTATTTTACAGCCACTAATGACACTTAATGACTGTTTCTGAATTTAATAATAGTAGATATAAAAATTTAAAAAATATATAGAAATATAATGAAAATATAAATTAAGTATTTGAAAAATGTACTTAATATTCATAGGAAAATATGTGGAATTAAATTAAATGGAAAAAAACACTTGATAAAGAGGCTTAATTGGAAGTTAAATTTTGCCTAAAACTCCAGCCTTTGACTTCATGATTTTGCCAAAACTCTAGCCCTTGACTTCATAGTTTTGCTCAAATTTTCAACACTTGACTTCATAGGTTTGCCCAAAACTTCAACACTTAACTTCATAGTTTTGCCCAAAACTTCAACACTTAACTTCACAGTTTTAGCCAAAACTTAGTTTTTTGTCTTTATCTGATGAATAGTGCCTTCACCTTTCTTCTACTGGGCTCGATAGCTTTGTCTTGATTTTTCTTCAACTTTTTGCTCTGTTAAAATTTAAACAACAGCAGAACAAATACAAAGTATATATATATATATGTTTTTAAGTATTTGAACAATTAAGGATATTTAAATAATTAATTGTGTAATAATTATTCTCATCAAAATCATTCGTGAATATAAAGTTCAACACAACTCTGCCACCTAATAGGCCTTATGACCATCCTCTACACTTGTAGGAGGGGACTACACCAGTGAATCTAAGGCCTTATCGGTATTCATCATTTCAAAAGTCAATATTGGAAGAGATGGTGAGAGAGATGTTAGGGAGTGGCATCATACAACCGAGCCATAGTCCTTTTCCATCACCGGTGGTTTTGGTTAAAAAAGAAGGATCACACTTGGAGGATGTGTGTGGACTATACAAAGCTGAACAAAAGCATCGTTAAAGAATGGTTCCCTATTCCTATTATAGTGGACTTGTTTTATGAGTTGCATGGAGCTAGTTACTTTACTGAATTGGACTTAAGGTTCTGATATCATCAATGAATCCAAGTGATATTTACAAAACAACTTTTAGAACTCATGAAGGACACTATGAATTCTTGGTTATGCCATTTGGCTTAACTAATGCACCATCCACATTCCTAGCACTTATGAATCATGTATTCAAGACATTCCTAAGGAAATTTGCATTGGTTTTTTTTTTTTTTTTTGTAATGACATACTTATGTATAGTCCAAATTTGGACACACATGTGGAACAATTGAGGATTGTCACGCTCCGAGGATACTTTAGTAGTAATATATAAGCTACACTTGTATACTATTACTAGTTAACCAATCTTTTAGTTGCATCGATAAAAAATGATAAACACATATAAGACATAAATTAGTAAATATTTGCCATCACAAGTGGTGAATATCATAATAATATTACAAACCATAATTCTATTCTAAAAATCTCCAATACATAACAGATAATTCATGTAGTAACTATCTTATGACTAGAAATAAAAATAAATAACATAGCCCAAATATCCCATATTCTTCTAGGTTCCAAATTCTTACCAGAGCCATGCTCTTAAAAGTAACTAGCCAAGGTCATAGGGTTAACCTGAAAGGTCTTTAAGAGTGTGAGCGAAACCACAAACTTAGTGAATAACTAAATATATTATTCATCAAGCAAATTTATTAACAAAAAAAAAGTAGTGTAGCAATTGTAGACACCCAATTTTTGTCAATTTAAGACTTCAAATTATAGTAAAAAATTAATATTATATTAAGCCCGTAAATTACAAAAAAAAGATTAAAAAAAGAGAGAAAACAAAAAAAGAAGAAATATAAGTCATTACAAATGTATAAAAAAAATAAAAATATATTTTTAAAAATATATTTTTGGGCTTGATATAATGCTAATTTTTATTATAATTTTTTGACCCAATTAAATAGCTCATGTAAATTGGTCCATTAAATTGGGCCCATTTTTAAAGCTTTAAATACAATATTTTGTAAACTAGAACAAGGCATAGGCTAATAGCCTGTATGGATAAGTCATTAGCATGCATAAAGAAGACCGGGGTTTGATTCCATGATGAGGTAAATTATCCTTTTTTTTCTTATTTTTTTCCACATGCTCTATTGCTTGGATGAGGTAAGCGCATATATTAGTGAGCTGCCAGTTGAGATAAGCGTACGTGCCAACGAGCAGGTAGGTGAGTCGTAGATAACTGGTAGGTGAGCGAGTTGAGCATCTATAAATATCCAGTATGTATCGATGGAAAGGACAATAAGAAAAAGCTAAAAGAAAAAAAAAGAACAAGAAAAAGAAGTCCAAACAAATCAGAAATATAGAAAATACACAAAAAGCTCAAATCAAAGTGATTTTAGAATTTAGGTTTGATATCAAAATTTTGATTTCGAAGTTCCTAGGGGTGCAGAATACTTGTTTTAGCTTGGTCGAGTCTAAACATTCGTTTAACTTCTTTTTTTTTTAAATCAATTCTGGTCCGATGTCTCGTTCTAAATTCGAAGTCCAGCCATTCCTTGACGTCTTCATCCGTACGCGCTCCAGGCATTCGAATAGGTATGTCTCCCTTTCCTTTTCGTTTTTTTTAATAAAATAATATAATAATAGGATAATAGTAATAATTGATAAGCAATAATAGTCATATAATCATAATACACATTTTAAAAAAAAAAATGAGCTAGTAGAAATAGAAAATCTGGTATAATAATATAATATCGTAGGTACGTGTAGTGTAATAGGTTTTAATAATGATAACATGATTAGTATTTATATATATGCGTAGTAATTAAGGATAAAATAATAATAATTCTATACACTGGCTGATTTGCTGTAAACCCCCAAAGATTTGGAACGATTTTGTCACGCCCCAAAGGGGTATCCTAAACGCGACAGTCCACCACATTCGATATTTAAACCTAAGAATGACAACCTTAGTCACCCCATAAGTTTACATATCAGGTGTAAGGTGTACTTACATAACTTTTAGGATCACACTTTGAATCGAGTAGTCTTAAGAAAGCATACATAACATTAAGAATATAAATCACAACAGATAAGTAGTTAAATTTTACAAAAAAACCCAAGGGGGCATACCCTCGCCAAAATAATGGGAGTCTTCATCTTCTAGCTCCAAATTACAAATATCTGAGTCTACATTAAAGAGATTTTCCTAAAAGTCCACACCTATACTAGGTCCCGACTTCCTCAAAAGCTCTTTAATCCAATGTGATAAACCTGCACAAAGTGTCCTCTCGGAACAACAAAAAAAATAAGAACACTGCAACAAAAACTATTGGGGTATAAGCTAATTGCTTAGTGAGATTCATTTTCCAAGTAACATACTCGATCAAACTAAAATATCTATACAAGCAAGTTATAATTAAGCAACCATATGAATGCAGAAGCAAATGAGCAAGCAAGCATATGACTTTCCGGAAGTCATATGTGAATGGATTTACGCCCTCCATTCGGGGTTTGGGGTAGTTCATAAGTCATGCAACTACAGTTCCAATGTTGGTCCATAAGACATGCAACCATAGTCCCAATCTTAAGTGGGGTGGTCCATAAGACATGCAACCACAATTTTAATGTTGGTCCATAAGTCATGCAACTATAGTGTCATTATTTGAATGGGGTGGTCCATAAGTCATGCAACCCTAGTCCTATTAATTAAAGACCCGCTGCCTCCCAAATATACCTTTGTCCCACCAAAGGCATACTCGACAATGATATGCGACTCACTAGATGATATGCATGTACAGTTTATTCATATAATCATGGCATATTAATTAGATAACTTAAAAGTGATCATACAGATTTCAGACACTCCAAATCTATACTAGCTCATATAAGGTTATTGCAACAAATCTTGCCTCGATATACTTATCGTTCATTCATGCAAGTTTAGATCACCATTCAATCACAATTTTATCTTTTTCTAAGTCTAATGCCACTACTACTACAAGCACACCCAAGAGCATAATTAATTGAGAAATGAACTCACTTGTCCATGTAGTGAAATCCACTAGTCGTAATAGTCATCGCGAAGTGGTAACCCGTCCTCCAATTCACCTAAGTACAAAGAATACCCTCATGAGTATCTCTTATGAAGTTCTATTAAACTTAACAATTTTATTTACCAAGTTCGTCAATTTTCGCCAGGTTGAATTCTTAACTTAAAAAGGTCATATTTAACTCATTTTAACTCGAAATTAAGCTTATAATATACCGATTTCTATCTACTTCGAAAGAGATATCTATTTATAAAGTTAATTCAAACATTTAAGGTCATTTAAGGGTCGGAAACATACTGTACAGTAGGGTTGCGAAAATCCAAGATTTGAGCCTTTGTGAAAAATGGTCATATCTACTCTATTTAACTACTTAGATTAACTTATTTTAGTCCTAAACTTGCAAGAAGACCTTTAAAACAAAATTAAGAGATTACACAGTTATTTAATCCCAAACATAAAGTTCAAATGAAACTTCTAAAAATCCATTTTCATAAAACCGAAATTTATAAGTTGAAACTCATTGTCTTATTTTGAGTAATTCCTTTACTAAAACTTACTTAGTTCAATGAAAATAATTTTCCTATATTATTTATCATCAAGGCATTCCATTTTCAATATAAAATACTTGTTTTGAGATCTAAAAGGAGGTTTTCAAAATTGGTCTCCCCTTAATTACGAATTTTCTCTTTGAAGTTTTGAAATGATCTAGGTTCAAAGTTTATTTAATTTCCATGAGTTTATTTATTTATCTTAAGTATTGAATTGAATGAGCATGATGATTATAATGGTTATGTTACTAGTAGTCTAAAACGTATTATTTTGCATGTATATATTGAAATTAATATCTTTGTTTTATATGTATTAATGTGTGTGTGTAGTAAAATTATTAATTGTGTCTTTTATACATTAAGGTGTTAATTAAGTTAGATTTATAAAATTAATCTTGGTTTTCCATAAGATTAGTTGATAGAGTTTTCTTTAATTAAGTTAGCATTTATGCTCCAAATGAAGCCCAAATGAGACTCAAATTCACCCAAATTGCAAATTAAAGTTGCATATGCCTTAGAGGGTAAATTTGGAATATGTTTTATGCATAATTATGCTTAATTGAACTCTCTTTTTGCAGCCCTAATATTTTATACGAATTTTGCTTCTTCTTTCTTTCTTTTCTTCTTCCTCTTTCAATTCCATTTCCAAGTTCAAATCAAGAGCAATATCAAGTTTTAAAAATCAAAGTTCTCCTCAAGACAAAGTATATGTATGTGAGTTGATTTAATTATGATTGTTGTTTTGTTTTTCTTTCTTGAAGTGGTTGTATGAATTCTTGAATGAAATGATTTTAATGTATCTAAATTGTTTGTTCATGCTTGGGATGAGCTAGGAATGTGTTTTATGAGTATGAGAGGTTGTGCATGTATTGTAGAAGTGATATGAAGTGTTGGGAGGATGTGAAGAGGATTTGTATAGGAAAATTTAGAATGGATTGAAGTGGAATTTGAAGTGTTTAATTGTGTTGATTTCTTGTGTTGAGTTGCTAAATTGAGTAGTGTAGGTAGAGGTTAGTATATGAAGTTGAAAATGTAGTTGAGGAAGGTTTTGAAGTGTTGTAGGATTGAATTTTCAAAGTAGAAAAAAGCAGGGGATTTGTGTTTTTCATTTAAGCTTGTTTTTAAACGTACGCCGGCACTTGGGAATTCAACGCCACCGGCGTAGAGGCAGCGTTGGATTCAAATTTCTTAATGCCACTTTGCTATACCACCGGCTTTTATAATAAAAATTGCCAGCGTTTGTTCTTCAGAACGTACGCCGGCTATTTAAGTTTTTAGGCCGCCGGCTTTCGCTAGAAAAGTCAGCCGGCGTTCATTCATTCATATTGTACGCTGGCGCTGGCCGTTGGGAATCAAGGCCGCCGGCGTATGTGTCAAAGCTGCCCGCGTATCTGGATAAGCGGACTGCTTAGACCTCTCTGGACATTTTGAAAATTTTGGGTTTTGGATTCCACACCGGCTCAAGGCCGCCAGCGTAAGATGAAAGGCAGACGGCGTACCCTTGAACACTGCCAGCGTTGGCAGTGTTGATTTTCAGAGTATCAAACACCGGCCCAAAGCCGCCGGCTTTGGCTGCCGGCGTATCCCCTGCGCTCTTGAATTTTAAAAACTTTTTCTAAAATTTCCGAAGTTTGTTATTTGATCAAATAAATACTTATTAAGCGATTTACGATATAATAGAATCTTTAAATGCTTATTTATGACTTTGTATTCAATTATTTGAATTTCTTTGATTTATTTGTGATATATAGAGATAATATGAGTATAATTGTGAGAGTGAGATCTATATTTATTGATTTATTGATTATTGTGATATTCTTATTTCAGTTAAGGATTCTTCGGTTAGTTCATCACCGAAAGATCCTAGTTATATACTAACGGGTTCAGGTACGCAATAATTTGTTTGATGATTGCTAGGAATAGGCATTCCTAATCTGATTTAAATTGATTTGACTTAATACTTGAATGAATTGGATGTCTATTACGCGGTTTAATCTGGTCCGAAGAGCAGCAAACCTGTCATGATGCAATGACATGTTAGTTAGGCGCTTAACCAAGTCATGATGCAATGACTTTACCATGATGCAATGGTACGCTATGATGCAATAGCGATTCTTTTGGTTAAGTGGGTAGCCGATAGGGGGGAATAGCATCTAAGTAACGTTTGCTTAAACTTAGGGGAAATACCATGATTTAGTTTAAAGTTTATGGGAACTTGTGAACTAGGCTCATGTTATGGACTGAGTTTAAGTAGAGTCGGGCAACGGCTTTTAAACCCTAAATGAAGCTATTATCTTCATGAAATAGATATAGGAGATATAAGTATTCAGACTGCTTATATCAACGCCCTGAGCAGTGCTGTTACTCAGGATCCCTAAATTCCCGAAGCATGACCGGGGTTTGAATACCCTCTTGTTGATTTGTGAAAGAAAGGGTAATAAAGATAATCACCGTCTAATGATGCATTACATTGACTTGATGATTTGTTTTTGCATTGGTTATTGTGTACTGGGCCTCTAGCTCACTTTTGCTGCTTTGCAGGTATTGGAGACGAGTTTTATGATGATTTGGGCTATGGGTTCGATTTCGAGAGGTTTCTGGATGAGTGGGACGAATAGGATTCGATCACCCTGGACTTTTGGGAAGAATTTTTGCTAAGGGAAAAGTTATGTATAGAAGGCTTGTTAGTTAAGCCTATTTGTTGTAAAGACCTTAAGATCCTCTAGGGTCCTTTTGTTTAAGCAAACATGTAATTTTTGTAGTGTCTTTTATGGACACTAAACATTGTTTATATGATGTAAATTTATGTATAGATTGCTTTAGTTAGCAATCTTGTTTTGTTTAAAAGTTCTTTACAAAGTATAGTGGTTTTGATCAAACAATTTTCATAAACTGTTAGTTTTAGGACAACCTTACATATAATGTGAAAACGTTATATGTGGTTGGGGACTCGGTACTTTAAGTCTCGGGATTTAGAGGGTCGGGTCTTTACAAGTTTACAATGAAAATAATACCTAAATTTTATCTTTTACAAAGCTCTTGATTTAAGTAATACTTTTTAGGAAAAATTTAAACTTATGAAAATTCATTCCTTAAGATATCAATACCAAGAGCCCTTTATATTTTTGTCTAAATCTTCATTTTAAAGTTGAATGATGGGTTCCATAAATGGGTCTTGGCCTAGATCCGAATTTTCATAAATTTATTTTGATCATATTTCTTGAGAAAATTCATCAAAACTCATGAAAAACAACCCATTACATATCATATCTTAAGAACCCTTCATTTCTTGAATAAAATCCTCATTTTTGAGTTGGAAAATATGTTTTTATTTTAGATCTTTGTCTTGATCCGAAAATACAATTTTTGTTTTTGAAAATCAACTTTGATTCTTGTAAGATGAAGTCTTGATGATATACATCCATCAAACCTTCATTTTCTTAACAAAAACTTCCGTTTTAAGACTTGGAAGAGGGTTTTTAAAATAGTGCCTTGACAAGTTACAAATTTTACTTTTTCATTCAAACTTAAATCTAAGATCTACTCAAAATACAACCATGAAAACATAAGAAAAACTTGGTAGTAGGCCTTAAACTTCTAGATCTACACATAAACATAACTAAAGCTTTGTAAAACTCTAGATCTACAAGTTATCACAAAAATAAGAAGATAAACAAGCCTTCAAGACAACAAAAATACTAAGAACAAAAGAGATCATCATCAAGAGGAGTGTTTCAATTCTTGGCATCATCATCCATAGCTTTTTAAGCTTGTGGAATGTCCTTTGATGCATGAAACATCCATAATATCATCCTACAACATCTTATGAGAGCTAAAAGAGGATGATTACCTCAAATAATTTCAAGAAAAGTGTGTGGGAGTATGAGATGGAAATGGTGGCAGCTGGTTTTCTTAAGAAGACAAAGCAAAGAAGAAGAGAAAAGAAAGGGAAAAAGAGAGAGTAAAGTGTAGGGTTTGTAAAGGTGAAAGAGAGAAGGAATGAGATACTTAAATAGAGAGTGGAGTGTATTAAATAATTGAAAGAAAAAAAAATAAAACAAGGCAGCTGCAAGGAGGGGGGCTGGCGTGATCTTCCTTGTGTTGGGGAGTGTATGTAGTTTGATTTTAACTTGTATTTTTGATAGTGTAACTAGTTGCCCCCTTTGCTAACTAAAAGAGACTTTAAAATATCAAATAAATGATTAAAAATAAGGAAAAGTGGTTGATTTTTAGGGGATGGTCAACTGCCATTTTGGGAAAATGAAGTGTAAGAAAAAGCAAAAGAAATCATAATAATGTGTAGTAATGATAATGGATGTGTACTTGAGGTATGGGTTGAAAAAGTGCCTTTTGACTAAGAAAATATATAAAATAAATTAAGAAAAATATTTTTAATTAAGTGGCAGAATTTTTATGATTTAAATAAAATAATCAAATAAATTATTTTTAAAAATTTAACAAATAAGTTACCGGTAAGAGTAAAATAAGCTTATATGAGTTATAACTGATATTTTTAAAATCCGAAAAATTATAAACTTGATATTTTTGAAATCCTTATAAAAATACGAGTCTAAAAATATTAAAGATATATTTTTAATTTTCCGAGCCCCAGGACACGCTTTCCAAAGCAGTATCCAAACGGGTTCGAAATAAGCCAAAATTAAACCAATATGATATTTTTAATAATCAAATATTATTACGGACTATTCTAAACACTTTAATTATTTTTCGACTCCTCAATTTATGAACTTGGGTTTGCCGCATCTAAATTGTAGGGTTTTACTCAAGATCCGTTGACTTAAGGTCTCCGATTGACTTTCCGGCTTAAGGTTAAGGCTTGAGAAAATAGGGGTTTACAGATTTAGCTTAAACCATAATTGGAAAGTCAACCGAAAACCCTAAAGTCAACAAAACCCTAGTTGACTGAAATGGTTTAAGTCCGGCAATCCTGTATAAGCAACCCTAAGAAAGTAAGTAAGAGATTAGTATGTAGAATAGTTCGTAATTACATAAAAAAGCTTAAAAAGATAAGATTAGTAATACCGCAAATCATTTAGAACCCGAACTGATACAGTTGTTGAAAAACATGTCCTAGGGCTTGGAATAGTAAAAATATTCGGGATATACCGTTAGACTCGTAAAAATGTAAAGTTTTCAAAAATATCAGTTTTATAATTTTTCAGTAAGTAAAAATAACAGATATTGTAATTATACGCGTATTTTCTTACTACCGGTACTTTATTAGTCATATATACTTTACATTACATTATTCATTAGGATTCTACACTATTTTTTTCTCTCTACTTTTTCTAACACCTACTCTTACAACACCATAACCTATTACCTTTACTTTTTACCTTTCCCATAACTTTATTTCACATCTACCTTACTTATTACTTTATTTAATCAACAAAAATATAAAATAAAATCTCTCCTCTCCCTCTCTCATGCTAAGGCTGGCGCACCACTCCCTCTCCCTCTCTCAAATTTTGTTTCAATTTTCTTTTATTTAAATCACACAAAAATTCACTCTTCATTTCCTATAAATACCTCCTCCTCTTTCACTTCTTTCACACAATTACTACCCATAAATTTACTCCCAAATCTCTCTCAAATTTTCCTCTCAACACTCTCTCCAAATACTCTCTCAAAATAATCTCAAACCACCTTCTACATACACAAAACCTAATTCTTCAAAAACCCTCTTTAGGTAAACTTTTCTTTACAAGTTCTTTCTTCTCATGTCATGTAACTTTACATGACCATGGTATAAGTTCCAAAAATTAAATATTATGGAAGCTACACTATGTTCATGTATTGTTCTTGTTCATGAATATCTATTTATATTTATGTTGTTATATTACATTGTTCATATTTTATTGTTATCATATCTAACTAAGTATTATTATATATCTACATATATATTCTTTAGAGCATATAAGCTCACTTGTAATTTATTATTTTCATGCAAAGTAATTTATTTATTTTTTCCTTTGCAATTTTTTTATTTCTTATTATTTTAAGACTAGTCTCTAGTCTTAGACTTGTCCTCATCAAGTCAAAATAATTTTTTTTCTTTTATTTCTTTCTTTTAGGACTAGTCTACTTGTTAGTCTCGGGAGCCTTGAAGAAGCTAAGACTCCCAATACTTGACTTTATTTATTATTTATGTTATTTTTTCTTGTTATTATTTCTCATAATCATGCCCATTAAGATTGTTGTCCAAATCTTTAAAGCTTCAAAAAGGAGATTTTATCACCTAAGAATGATTTTATGGTTTAACAAAAGTAAAGTTATTCTTTTCCAAGTTTTAAAAAGAACTCACTATAATTTTAAAAATTTTCTTTTGTCTTGAAGAAACTTTTTGAATCATTTTTATATTACTTTTTTCTTAAAAGAAGATGACTTTGGTACTAAAATATTTTCATAAAAACATAATATAAGGAAACCCCTTAAAACGAAAATAGAGTTTTCAAAACCAAGATTTTTTTCAAATAAACACTCAAAGAAAACAAAGGGGAAAAGTAGTACTAATATTAAGAATTCAGAAAGAAGAAATTCATTTTTATCAAAAAGTCATTTAGAAAAAATAGTAAACAAACATAAAGTAATTCTTTGAAAACAAAAGGAATCAAAATATTCATTTTAAAGGATTTACAAAATGGATTTCTTGTAAACTATAGTTTTCTAAACTCTTAATTAACATTGTTTTACCCAAGAAACATGGTTAGACAACAAACACTTGACCATGGATAAAATGTGAGCTAGGTATCTATGAAAAAGAAAATTTCAACTATATAAATAACTAAATATTTATCAAATAATTTTTTAATGATTTAATGTTTGAAACAAATTGCTTTTGGGTTAGGAAAAATTCGTGGTGAATCTGATCACCACTTTTTCCGAGCCTAAATGATCTAGTTTGATAAAAAAATAGTTTTAGAAATGGATAGATCTTTTGAGTAGGTAGGAATCGGTATATTATATACGCAATTCCGAGTTAAAATGACCAAGTTATGGCCATTTTAAATTGGAGTCTTCCTTTATACAAACTTGGACGTTCTTATGATATTGTTTTGTCAAAATTCAAGAAAGTCATCAAGAAATACTCATTTTGGATATTTTCCTTGACTAGGTGATTTCAAGGAAGTATATCCATACCCCAAGGATTATTTTGACTAAGTGGATTGTGTGAACGACTCATCTGTTTAGAGAATTATCGACATGGCATCGTGAGTTTATTTCCTTAAAGTGCTTTACTTGGTTATGCTTGTAGTTTAGTCGCATTAGAATTAAGAAAAAACGAATTGATATGTATGCAAAAAATTTGTTGAAAGGACCCTAAGACTATTGAGGCCAGAATTGATTAAATGTCTGTTTTAGCATAGCACTTGATTTGTATGGAACTCTATGATCACCTTAAATTTGATAATAATGATTCTATGATATCATAAATAAATTGATTGATGCATACCACGAAGTGAGTCACATTGCATTGGGTTATTATCGTTGAGTGAGAAGGATGGTAGCTCAGATCGAAAGTAACACTTGGCGGTTATGATCGAAAGCGATTGCTTAGTGACATGGCATTAAATACTTGGCGGAAGTCTGGAAGCATGGCTCAAATCAAGTAGACTTAATATGCTTGGTGGTACTGATCGAAAGCATAATTTTTAACTAAAACTACTTGTTTTGAGGTTATGTATCACTAAACCCCAAAGGAGGGTGTAAATCCATTCAACATGTAGTTCCCAGAAAACTATATGCCTTGTTTGCCCACGTATATGTTGCATTTCATTTGTCTTCTTAAAAACTTGTTTGAAATTTCATTACATAAGAAGTTATTTATGAAAATAGTTCTTACTAAGCTTATTAGCTTATACCCCTATAGATATCTTTTGTAGTCACCTAGTTGTGGTTTAGGCCACGTGGACTCTGCAGCCAGGTATTTTCCTTTTTGGTTAAAGAATTTCTAGATGAAGTTTAGTGTTGGATAAGATATAGACTTCATAGAAATATTCTTGTAATAGATTATAGTTATTTGTGGCTAGGGAATGCCCCTAAGATTTGTAAGAATATTGTTTTGAACGAATGAATATTATGAATCCTCTTTTATTAATTTGTAATTATATCTTCTTAAGCTTCATAATTCCATGTATGGTTCTCTAAATTTGTGAGAGCACGCCTTACACTTAATATCAAAGCTTCTGGGAATGACTAAGGTAGTCATACTTAAGCTTTAATATCGAGTGTGGTGGACTGTTACGTTTAGGGTACCCCTTGAGGCATGACAGTTTAAGTTGGTATCAGAGCATGGTTAAGAATCTAGGAAACATAATTATAGAATTGGACTTAAGAAGAAATAAGTTAGAATAGAAATAAGAAAGACTTAGATAAGATAGAATGGGTAGAATAAGTTTTCTGACTTCTCTCTCTTTTGCATAGATTACCTTGGACGAAGCCCGTCTGCAGGCTAAAAATTTCAGAAAAGGACCCTTTGAAAACTTGGAGAATTACCGTCTGAGACTTTGGGTGTTGTGTGAAGAGTTTGCTTTGGCTGGACAACCTAAGACCATGCGAGAGATGTTTTTGATCTGGAAGAAAGGAATGATGAATACAGAGTGGAAAGAGGTAGTGCGGACTATCCATAACTGTCCCATAGGAAAGAAAATGTGCGAGATAGAAATGATCTATGCCGTAGAGAGGATTGTCGCGATAGCCGAAGACCGACCAATGCTGAAGGAAGCTACATTTGTCCTTAGGGAAGATGGAAGCCAAACTTTTCTCGACTTCTAAACTTGGACACTAATTGGACCAGTGTTCGTATACGCATACAACAATTTAATGGACCACCTAGAATGGATGAAAGCTGATCTCAGCTAAGCTTTCCACTGACATGAAGCTTACCAAGAAGTTCTGCTACCACCAACTGAAGTATCCACTGAGCCACCAACCTTCACAGGAGTCCAGCTAAGAAGGAACGAGGTTCTACGTCTAAGCAGGAATGGAATGGTAATAAGAGAGGAGCAGATGCGAGAAGCAAGTGAAGATTCTGAGGAAGAATCCGAGTGAAGACCAAGAAGGAGGACTAGAATAAGAAGCAGGAAACCAGACCGCTCCTGGACTCAATGAACCCTAGAATAGCGAGGAAGCAAAAATTATCCGCCATTTGGAAGAACAACAAGCTCGGAGGAGAGAGGAAGCAAACTCAAACATGGACACGAACAACACCCCACCAACGACAAATGAGAACGATAACATGGAAGTTGAGGAAGCTGTTCCTTGGAGAACCATTCATGATATAGTATCGGATTTGACTGAAGCAGAACTGACTAATATACATGAAAGGTCGAGGGAAGCAGCTAGGAGGAGGAAGAAATATTTTCAACAATTTACGAGGAAAAGAAGCCCGGGGTCCTCCAACAGTAACCCTGGAGACGTGCCCGAAGAATGAAGGAAGGAAGGAGGAAGCTGAGCATATCCCTTGTGGTCCAGCTCAAATTTTGTAATTAAAGACTAGATCAGCGATCCTAGTCTATCTTTTAAGTTTTCGGAACGGTGTTTTGTTGTTTTTTTTTGTGATTGTTGTGATTGACTTTGTTTTTTCAAATTCTGTGTAAGGGTCTTACACCCGCCATTTTAATTTTCTAATGAATTTATGATTTAAGTATGATCTCAAAATTTACCTTGATTTAAATTTCATTTCAGTAACTATTTATGCAAGTAAGTTTCTGTTATATCCACAAAAATTTCCATCAAAGATTTAGCTAAGATATCAAAACGATAAACCTAACTTAGAAAAGTTTAAAACAACCGAAGTAGAAGAGGGCGTAGGGAGGAGTAAAGTGCCTCCAACCAACCGAAAGTTAAAGCAGAGCAGCCTGCCGCTCAAGCAGCCGCTGCACCTCAAGTAGACTTGCAGGACATCTGACCCACGTGCTGGAAGCAATTAGGTAGAACATTCCTGCACCTGCACCCGTACCCGAAACCGCACCAACACCTGCACCCGTACCAGATCCATCGCAATAGCAAGTGTCAACTGAAGCATCTGTATAAAGGAGCATGCACTCCCAAAATGTATCCTTACCTCTACCCCCACCGCTAAGGCCATACAAGAGTATGTTGCTTGGTTTTATCCGAAGTAACCGTTATTTTGATGGAGCTTACGATAAGCCAGATGAGGCCGAAAATTGGCTTGCATAGATCAAAAGATCTTTTGATGCATATGAGGTCCCGCATTACCTATAAATCAAGTATGGGACCTTCATGCTTCGTCTGAATGCTAGAATATGGTAGGAATAAAAAAAAGAGAGTTAATGAACCTAATCACTTGGGAAATATTCAAACATCAGTTCTTGAAAAATTATTTCCCGGGAAGCTTACGAGTAAGGTATAGTGTAGACTTCTTACAAATTGCTCAAAAAGGAAGAACTATCGAGCAATACGAGACTGAGTTCAGTAGATTGCTGCAATATACCCCCGACTCCTACAAGTACAACGAGGAATTGAAAAGACAAGTCTTCATAGGAGGATTGGACGAAGACCTGAGAATGAGGTTGGAAGAATTTAACATCAGAAGTTACCGAGAATTAGTGGAAAGAGCTTGAATTATAGAAAGAGCAAGGGAAAGAAGGGAAAGAATAGAAGAAGAGAAAGCCCCGATTTTTGAGAAAAAGTTTTATGGTGGATCTAGTTCCATACCTCCACAAAAGAGATTCAAGTTCTCCAACAACTATAGGAGCAATGATAACAGTGGGAGGTTCATACCTAAAAACGTCAAGTGCTGGAAGTGCAATGGAGTACATTACCCCAAGAAGTGCCCTAAGTTGTTTGGAAAGTGCTTCTTCTGTGGAGATGCAGACCATAAGATATCAAAATGTTCAAAGAAAGGAAACAATACTTGCTATATCTACAAGCAATAAGGGCATTTCACCAATGAATGTCCACAAGTGAGGAATGTTCTGACAAAGTCTTCTGGAGGAATTGTTCTTGTAAGGATCAGGAATGGAAATGGAAGCAAATCAAAATCCACTACTTCGAGAATCAGAATCTACAACATGGAGAGACAATGGATAAGTGAAGAAATAGATGAAGAAGAAGGAGACTTGGTTGCATTAGAATGTGGTGGAGACTATAGCTGTGACTTGGGAACCGGTAAGCCTTGAACCATTTTACGTTGATTCTTTTGTTTTATTAATTCAAGAGTTTAAAGTTTTATAGATAAGTAAATATGCGAATAGAAGTAGTAATCCCCCTGTTAGATACGCAGGAAGCATACAGTTAGGAAGTCAGAATGCTTTTGCTCTTTTGGATTGCGGAGCAACACATTCTTTCGTTACACCTAGTCTAGCTAAGAAGTTTAGACTATCAATAACAAACGTCAACTCTTAGCTTTAAGATCAAAAACCTCACGAGAAATATTATTGTAACCCAAGAAGTATTGAAGGATCGTCTAATAAGGATATATTGACACTCATTCGCTTGTGACTTCATGAGTAATGGGATTAGGTAAATATGAAGTAATCTTTGGTATAAATTGATAAAGCCCTAATAGATGGTCGCAAGAAGAGCATAGAATTTTTAGACCAAGATTAATAAAATCTTTGGTATAAATTGATAAAGCCCTAATAGATGGATTTTATAAGTATGATACGATAAAATTTAGTTCAGAACCTTTGAAAATAAAGATTAGATAAAGATTAAAAAGTTAGAAGCTGTTTTAGAAGTATTGAGAAAAGGTCGAAGTTTAGTTAAAAACCTGTTAGAAGCTATTCCAGAATGTTTAGCAAAGAACACAACACGCTAGACAGAAGCTACTTCAAAACCTTCAACGAGAGAAAAATAAATTCGGTAGAACCTATCTCAGAACCTTCAAGGTTAATACACAGTTTGTTCTCAGAAGCTATTTTAGAACCTTCAGGTCTGATTCAAATTTTTCCAGATTTGCATAAAGTTTTTAAAATTGGATTTTTATCATTTTTCAAGATCCAGCTCCACTTGTCAAGTATATTTAGGCAATACACTTGATGTGTTTCACTAAAGTTTGATTTAATATCATGGGGATTGCATCACATCAAGTTTTTCTCAAGGATTTACTTAAAATCAAATTGTTTCTTTAAATCTTTTTTTTGCAGCTAGTACATGTGGTATTTTCAACAAAATTTTTAGAACGCTTCAATACTTTCTTTTGGGAATACAGTTGATGGAGATAAAGAGAAGTTGTTATAAGTAAAGATGTGATTCGAGATAAAAATAAGGTTGTTACAAGAAGATAAACCTTCACAATTTAAGGGATATCACAACAAACACTATCTAACTGATTTTCGAATGAAGATCACGGCATTTATAAGGCTATCTTATCAAGTTTATTTAGATTTTTTTAAAATTTAATTCACAACAAATATCAAGGAGAAGTTCTCGGCAACAATAAAATAAATTCAAGGAAAAGATCTAAGCAAAAACAAAGAGAAGATCTTAGATAAAAGTTATCTAGAATTTTGAATTCAAATCAACAAAAATCAAGAGAAGTGTGCGACAATATTTTTTATCCTTTATTCGAATTCAAATCAGAAGATATCTCACACATTACGAGGACCTAACCATTGGTTTTCAAAATTGATATATATATAGATATATATATATATATAAAAGGAAAGAAGCAAGAGCATAACTTACAACTATAATAGTAAGCTCTCTCTAACGCAAAAAGCAAAATCTTATTTCTCTAGTTGTACTTTCATTCTTAATTGAAGAGGAACTTTATATTTATTCCTCATTGTTGTTTGTTTCTTCTTTGGGAAGTGGTTGAGAGATGTAAATCACTATAGTTGAGTGATTAGCTTAGTATAGAAGCTAGGGAGACTCAATAGTGAGACTTTGCCAAGTTGTTAGCTTAGTTGTACTCTCGATTGTTTGGACATAGTGAAACACAACAGGTAAAGACAACCGGGTTCTCAGCATAGAGCTGGAAGAATGGACTGATGCACAAGGTGGAATCATTATATATTGCTGCCTGATTTTCTTTCCCTACTCTTTTAATTCCTATATTTTCAATTTCATTTTAATTGCCAGTCTTGTTCTCAGTTGTTTAACTAAAAGGGGATTTTAATTTTAAAGGCTTAAAATTTCAGTTTTTTATTATAATCAATTCGACCTTCCTTCTTAATTATAAAAGTGGGACCAACAAAGCTAGCTACTCCAACACAACAAAAGTGGCTCACTAAGCTAATAGGCTTAGATTATCATATTGAATACAAAAGTGGTCATTCAGATTGTGCGGCTAATGTCCTTTCAAGGGTTTAATCAATCAAACTTATGCATCTTAACCATTCTTTTCTTTTACATTGTTTTTTGTAGGAAATCCAAGCAAGTTGGAGGCTCCCTGATAGTTATAGTTCCATTATTGACCAGCTGGAGAAAGGGCAGTCCATTGCTCATTTCTCAATGGACCAAGGAATTCTCAAGAAGAAGGGTAGGGTGGTGATTGGTCCATCCAAGGAATTAAGGGAGACATTACTTAAACATTTTCACAGTGGTCCCATGGGGGGCATTTAGGAGCACAAACTACTTACAAGACGCTGGTATCCATTTTTTACTGGCCTAAGATGGAAAAGGAAGTGAGACAATTTGCAAGAGAGTGTGAAGTATGTCAAAAATACAAATTTGAAAATGTAGCTAGTTCGGCTCTTTTGAAACCCCTTAATGTTCCAAGGGAATGTTGGCAAGAAGTGAGCTTGGATTTTATTGGATGACTTCCTAAATCAAATGGGAAGGATGTGATACTATTGATGATTGATTGATTGATTGAGTAAATATGGCCACTTCATAGCCTTATCATACCCCTAGATAGTAGCTACAATAGCATAGCTCTACTTGGACAATGTATTCAAGCCACATGGGTTAACCAAGGTTATTAATAGCAATAGGGACCCTATTTTCATTAGCTTCTTTTGGCAAGACTTCTTTTAACTGCAAAAGGTAGCATTTGATATGTCAACAACATACCATCCCCAGACGGACGACCAAACAAAAGTGGTCAATAGATGTGTGGAGACCTACTTACAATGTATGATAGGGGAACAACCTAGAAGGTGGGCTCAAATCTTATCCTTAGCAGAATGGTAGTATAACACAAATTATCACACTAGTACTCACATCACTCCATTTCAAGCTTTGTACGGATATTCTCTTCTTATCTACCTACCTTATGTTCTTGGAGATTCTAAGAACGACTTAGTAGACTAGATGCTAATGACTAGAGAAGATGACTTACGAGTACTTAAATTTCACCTCAAACGAGCTTAACCTCTATGAAGCAAATAAAAGATCGGAAGAGGACAAATGGACAGTTCAAAATTGGAGATTAGGTCTTGCTTAAACTACAACCCTATAGATGGAATTCCATGAAGACTTCTAGGGTTCATAAGCTGATTCCTAAGTTTTACGGGCCACTCACGATAACTGACAAGATAGGAGCAATTGCATACCAACTTGATTTGCTACGAGATGTAGAGATCCACTTGACATTTCATGTGTCCCAACTCAAGCCGTTCCATGGTCCACTACCTTTAGATTCACCAAAACTCCTTACAAAAGACGTAGAACAAGAATTCGAACCTTAGGCTATATTAAAAAGAAAGATGCTGAAGAGAGGAAATCGTGCAAGTGCTTATCTCGTGGAAGAATCGACCACCGTCTGACGCCACTTGGAAGTATTTTAGTGATCTGAGGTTGAGGTTTCCCGATCATCCCTTGTAGTCAAGGGTTTTGAATGGAGAAGGGGGTGATACAAGGTTTGCTGATTTACGGTTTGTCAAGACCAATGAAAGCAAAAGTAAAGAGTTGAGTTCTAAGAAGTTGTCTAGATCTGTAAAAAACTTAGAGATAAATGAAGTTGTGTACATCTGTAGGCTTTAGAATGGAGTAGTTGGGCCGACTACTTTGGTAGGCTCTAACAGCAGTAACAAGGCTTGATCTTAAACAATTAAAATAAGTGGCCGATGGCTCACGATAGTAGTAATTAGAAATTTAGTATTGAAGCATTGTAGCATTATCCTTAGATAGTAACTTATCATTATCCTGAGAATCTAGGTTATGAGCTGGCATAACCAACTCATGCTAACAGTATGATTATTGTATGAGCATCTTACTATATATTGTGTCTCAATAGATACAAAAAAAAAAAAAAAAAGAAAGAAAAATCAACGGAAAAAAAAAAAATACAACATTGCATTGCTCAATTATTCAACTTGCACTTGAGTTGAATCGGCTTATATTTGAGCCAAGTTTCTATTTTCTTTGTTGAATTTCTAAGATTGTTCACCACGTTCAAGAACCCCTATACCTATACAAAGTGAAAACTGATCTAGTGGAAATTCGAACTTCGTTTTTTCAATCATTGAATTAAAATCAAGAATTGATAAAACATTAGCGGCATTTCCCTCCTCCTCTCTCTAAAACTTATTTATAATTAAAATCAACTAAAAACCATCCAGGGAGTTGGTATTTTAGAAGACTATGAAATCAGTTATTACCAAAGAAGCTTTCTTTCGAGTTGGGTATAATTAGCACAAACAGCTGGGAGAAAACATCCTCATTACATCTTGGATAATCTAATTCCAATAGCAAGCTACAGGTCCAAATCCCCTATTTTACTTTGCTCCACTCTAGTAAAATGACGCTACAAAAACCAAACTTTGAGTTGCATTTTGGGAAACCAATTTTAATATCCTACTGTTCCATGAGAAACTTAAGTTTACAAACTGGTAGCATCGTTTCGATAAAATGTTTTAATTATCAAAAACTGAAAGAAATTGCAGCACTTTACACCCTTCTTTCGTCCTTGAACACCATTCCTTTGATAATCCATTTCAGACTCACTAAGAACTTTATCATAATCAATAGGATCCCAGGACGAATCTTAAATTAATTTGTCGCTTAAGTAACTCCTGTTATAATAGGAGAATCTGTATTGGCTGATCCTCTCCCTCAAGCAAGCATAGTTGTCTTTATAATACTTTCTTATAACACGGTGTTTTTATTTCCGGCTTGACTTTGTTGTTCACTATGGAAATACTAATATTTCATTCACTTTATCATTTTCCTCTCAATATTCTAAAGAAAATACACACACACATATATACATACACATATAGAAGTGGAGATACAGTATAGAGCAGAATAATGGAGTCAGGGAAGGAAGTGTGTGATTTAACTTTATATTCATATAATTACAAGAATATTATAAGAAGGATCAACTTATTTGCAAAAACACCATTAAAGAATTCAATTTTCTTACAATACTCCACAACTTTTTCTTTTGAATATTGGAAATAGTTTTATTTTATTTTCATTAGCAAAAGGTTATCTTTTTATAAATGTGACATTAGCTCTCCCTCCTTCCCTCCCTCTCTCTCTCGGGACAGTTGATGAATCAAATGAAAAAAGACCCTAAGTATCAAGTATGAACTACAAATGAACGCCCACAGCAGAGTTATTGTGAGGTCTATTACCTATAAATAAGCTGCTATGATCGAAAACGTTTTCCTCTTGAAAATTTCTTTCTTCCGTTCGTCCTTCAAGCGTCTTTAAAACCAAAAGGACCCGTAAGCTTTGCTTTATTCATATATTGCAACAAAAACTACGAAATGTCACACCTTTGAACAACAGAAATAGTTATCGCAGATGTACTATGCTAGAAAAGCTCTAATTCCAAAAGTGTATCACCACCAATAAGGACGAAGTGTTTCATGAAGATCCTTAATTATCTCAAATATGATCTTTTATTGATTATTTGCAAGAGCTACATCTGAACATTAGGGCAATCAGCTCGAAAATGTGACCACATGAACCCAGATGAGAATGTCCAGTTCATTGATAAGTTTGCTCTCAAAAAATAATTAAATGAACCTGCATTTTCCCTATTAGTCAAACTAAATGTTAGCCGTTAGTCATTTAATCCTTGTGACTACCAACTAGATATGTACAAGTATTTCACACCCTAACCAACTGTTGTATCAAACCACAGGTTTATGTTTCAGCTTTCAAGTTTTACAGTTTCATGTTTACTCTTGCAACCACTTCAGCTTCTCAAGTAGCTTATCAATGGTTACAGAAGCTTCCTACAGAGCAACGATAACAACAACTTTAGATGAAGTACTTAAAAAAAAAAAATAAATTCACAGAATGGGAGAAGAACTTCAAACCACTAATTGCTTTCTGAATTTCTCCTCATTCTCCTCTCGCTTTGTTCTTTCTTCAACCACCAAGTTAATGAGGGTAAGCTGTTCTACGTCCAATTCCTTAATTTTTTTCTGTGCTTCCAGAAGCTAAGTTGGAAAAAGAAAAGAAAGGGAAAAAAGATAAATAAATAAAAAGGATCATTTGACACACTACAAATTTTCAATTATTGTATATATAAAAGCATAGTTTCTCCCCTAGAAGCATGTCCTTGTCTGCTACACATCAGGTTTTGCTTTGCTCAGACTCATTAAGAATTTGCATGGTTTCCGAAAAAGCAAACATATTTGTATCTGTAAGTAAAGCGAAAATTTGATGCATAACTTAATGCTACAAAATTTATTATGTTTTGGATGAAATCACTTCAGTTTATTTTGAAATAACAATGACAATCTGCTACAAATCAAAGTACACAAGATTGTGAGGTTGAATATATATGATTCTGGAACAAGGACAAATCTGTGAACAAAGAAAGAAAAAATATATTTTCTGATATATTTCTTGTTTAATTTGTTTTTACATACGTAGAGATTTATATACAAAGAATTTGTGACTATTAGTATACCTAACCTACCACTATATTAATTATATTTTATAGAAAATATAAATACTAATAAATACAACATTTAACTTAACAAAATCTTTCTCCTTACTTTTTTTTCTAGTGATCTACGCCTTTCTCTTTCAAACAGTAAATTGTGCAGCAAATTTATCGCATCTGGTCCAGCTCTCTCTCGCAATCTAGGATAGCAAACAAAAGGAAGAAGTGAGATTACTAAATGCTGATTTGTAGCATTAGAAGTGGGACATTTATTTCCGAAGTAACAAACTTGTTACCTTTCTCTTAACCAACTTCTCTCTTCTTCCAGCTTAACAGTAGTATTTTGTCCTGCAGGAATTGGCTGCTGAAAATCACCATTAGTGATGGAATCCTGTGCATTGAGCCACAGGCAGTTTAAATATTGAATACAAAAATTCATTGCTCATATTCGCCATATTTTGACCCCAGGAAGTTACAGTTTGAATGATGATCAGCTCTATCAAGGAGGATATGGTTCAAGTACATAATTGTATATGGAGTTTGTATGATGGAGAAATAGCCATATTCCAACTAGGAGTACACTGAACAACCATGCTCAATATATAAGAAGAAACTGAAATGTACCTTTGGATGCAAAGCTTCATTGATACAATTAGTTTTTCCATCTACTGCTACATCTAGCATATAATCTTGACTACCACTCTGGGCTTCTGAGAAACTCTTGTCCTCATTTTTTTGCTCTACACATGTCAATTTCAGGTCATTATCTATGCTAGAAATGTTTCTTGAGCCTATGTTATCCAAAGCATGCCCATTCAGCATTAACTGGGAAGGCAGCTTGCTTTGCCTGAATTGTGAGGCTTGTTTCTTCGAAGAAAGATGTTTCTTTGCTGGGCCCCTCACAGAATAACCACTAAATGACAATTTGAATTCCTGATTTAAATGTGACAACAGGTCATGAAAATTTTCTTAAGAGCATCCTGGGGAGTTCAGTGTTGGGGTTGCATAGAAAACAAACCAGTAGTTCTTCTGCATTGTTACTAGCCGTGCCTCAAGTCTTGAAAGCCCTGTTGTACGCTCAAAACCCTGTTTGTCATGGGCAGGTTCAACAAAATTTGCTTCTAATACTCCTGTTGAGTAAAGGAAGCATGAGCAGATCACATTTCAATTAACATTTAGACAGAGCAGAGATATGTCATACATTCAAGTAAATATATATACAAGTCAGACACTTTGATCAATACCTATCACACCACGACCATCGCTACCTGCAGCATTCCAAACCCTCCAGAAAGGCTGAAAGAGACTCAAAAGGCAAAGTATAGCTATGAACCTTATATTATAGATAATTATCATAGCCATTTAAGAAGTCTAGAAAATGGAAAAAATGCAAATAATTTTCTGCAGAGACAATAAATAAGGAAACTGCCATATGTAGTTGAATATCGGAGAAATATGAAAATGTTATGATCTAAAGAAAGCGAAGAACATTTTCAAGTTTTACAGTACATATAATTCTCAGCATTAAATGAGCAAAGATTGAAACAAGCAGAGAAAATACTCTTTTAGGACTTCAACAATTTGACAGATGACAATTACTCCACCTAAATTGAAGAATCATTCATTATGATCTAAATCTCACAGCTAAAGCCAACTTAGAAGACTTGGAAGTTTAAGGAAAAAGATATATGTGAAAGCTAGCTTCGAATACACAAAACAGATATAAATGTTTATCAAGTAACTTCAAAATCAAGTGTCACCAAAACTGTTTATATGTTTGCAAAGGTCCTTTCCATGCAGGCCATCTAACTGACTAATTCCCTTACTGACCTTAATAAGTCGATTCTTATGATATACATTAAACCCCTGAACATCAATATGAAAATGCGCATCCTTTACAAATCCAATTGTAACAACTGCAGTTATCTGTTCAAATTAAAAAAAAAAAAAAAAGGATCAGTGTACTTTAAATTTAATTATCCTGCCAATAGAAGAAATTTCTTCCTTACACATGAATCATTGGATGTACTTTCATTGACATGATGAGGTTTATACGATACTGTCTTGCTATAAATCATATCATTCACAAGATTATGATGTTTGACATCTTTGCCACGCAATATTATTCTGAAGCCAGGTGGAAGCCTGAGGTAGAGAATTGATGCATAACTCTGGTAAAGGAATGTGAGAAGACTTGTTAGCAATCCACTAAGCTAATATACTAGAAATGCTGTTTATGTTAGTGGAATTTTTGCACTTCTTTCCTCCTCAAAATTACGGAAGCTTGTGCAAGGATGTGTTATCTAAAGTTGCACAAAATTCCAGCCAAACACAAAACATGCAAATACGTTACGTTCCACAATATGTAAAGTAGACAGCTCTTTTCTGGCTTTTGGGTTTATCAAGTTAATCTCTGGTTATGAAAGGAAAAGAAATTAAAAAAAAAAAAAAATCGCAGAAATGTATATCATAGTGAGAAGCACAATTGTCGTAAGAGTAAAGAGCTTCAAAGCATGTTAGTGCAACTGTGCACACCTAGTCAAAATGCATAAAATACATCTTTATGCATTCTGCATGTTAATCCTTATTCATATGTTGAGAAAACAAAAGGGGTTTGGAAAGGATGAAATCTGTGGAAAGGGAAGTTTATCTTCAACTTTTTCCAACCAGGCACTTGACCCATAACCAAGTGCCAACTTAACAGAATTCTGTGACTGCTAATGATGATGACATTTGCATGTACACAGTTATATGTAGTAAAGAATGAACCAAAAAATTATATGCAGTGAAGGGTGTGTATTGAGAGTGTTAAACTTCCAAGCAGACCATTGTACAACCTTGCTTGAAGGTGAAACAGGACAAGATTATTCCTCCTTTTTCATATTTGTTTTTTTTTTTTTTTTTTTTCTTTTTTGGATAACTAAGTCACGACTAGAAATTGAACCCTATACCCTTGACTAAAACAATAAACACTTTCCCACCAGATCACGTGACTACAAGCAAAATAGACATTTGCTAAGAATACAAAACTAGGAAAAACTTAGTTATATTGTCCTTTATCACCTAATGATGGAAAAGAAAATTGAATTAATGGTAATTTCGCCTAGAAAAACAGCAACACCAGGAAGAATGTTCAGAGCACATCATACCCTTAAAGAGTGGTTATAAGTTAGAAAGTGTCTTGAATTTGGATACCGTTTAGCCATTCTGATTTTCTTTTCATCTCGATTTACGCCTCTTATCTGGATGTCCTGTAATTTCAAAAGTATGGTAAAATTTGATGTAATACTCCTGACATTATTATTTCAAAAGAATAGCCTGGAAGACAGCAAAGAGATTGAAGAAAGTATGAAGGCTCAAGCCATACAAATGGGTCCGTATCAAAATCTAGTTCCAACTTTCCTTCATCATCCTCCCAAAGGTTGTATATTGTTACACGTGTACCTTGATTCCGCATAAAATTGAACTGCAGAATGAAAGGGCAATGAGTATACTGGTTAACATGTAGAAAAGAATTAAAGACATAAATATAGTCATGGAAACTAAAATGTTTGTCGGATACATCTTGATAAAAATTGAAGGATTACATGAAAATTACTCAAAAAGTAAGTGGCTCTCCTTTGATACTTATCCAAGTACTAGAAGCCAGACTAATTCTAAAGCAATGATATTTCACATAACAGAATAGATAGTAAAGTTGACAACCATAAGTTCACGGAGGACTAAATTATACCTATCTTTCTACTACTTGTATTCTGGATTAAAGAGCTGGCAATCTAAATCAGAGGGAAACAATAATTTGGAAGTAGAAATATTTCAGGATCCATCCAAGGTGGGCAGAAAATTTTACGGCAAAAGATATGGTTTAATTATATATTTGGAAGGTTCTGCTCAGTAGAACAGTCAATTAAAAATCATAAGGCAAGTCTAAAACTTTTTCCACACAAGTTTTTAACAAGAATTTTCCTGCAGCAACGATCAAGGATTTTTGTTGCTATAAGACAATACTAGAATATATCTACCTGATGAAGGAGATGATCTTCACTTTCAAACGGTGACCACTGCAATATCATTTCTAAATTTCTCTTCCAGTCATCTGGCGAAGATCTAATCATCTTGTTCCACTCTTGCCCTCTTTTTTCATAGTCAATCTTGTAGTTCCAACAAATATCACTAGTTAGAAGAATCTTCAGCATAGATATTCTTTGAATCATCAAACATATAACAAAAGATATGAACTGCCAACTTGGCTCATGGTGTAAAAAAGATCAACGACCTTGTTTTAAGCTATTTATATTGCAGCAAATGGATCACCGGGAGGGAATCACAGATTATCAAAAAAGAATTATACCAGCTAAACTACAGTAAATTTGGCATTGAACTTTTTTGCAAGTTTACCTTTCCATATTAAAAACAAAATGTCCATCCTATAAGCAAAACTCCAGAGAAAATCATGATTATCATTAGACTTTTACAGATCCCTATGGAACTTTTTGAACTCCAAATTTATTTGTTGTTCTTTTTTCTCCCCCCTTTTAGGAACAAACCATTAATGCAATATGGTATAAAGCACATAAAACAGAAAGATGTCAGCCAACAAAGCCAAATGATACAGTCAAAATGTTAAAAAGTGTCTTTAACTAATGTCATTATCATTGCATGTGCTCCATGGTGGTTCAATGGACAGGAATGACATAAAAAATATGTGGGATTCAGCTATATGGATCTTATTCTTCTAGTGCACTTAAAACATGAGATAGATCTTTATTAATACTATATGTGACAGAACAAATTTTCTCATACAAAAAGTCCTCAGAAATGCATTAGGTCCATATTTTTTGTAAATAGGATGCTTAGGGTCTGTTTGTTTTGTCATCTTTATATCATTTTGACTTTATTTTTTATCATTTTCAAATAGAATATTTGTCAAAAATAGATACCAATAAAAAATAGACCATCCAAACAGACCCAATATCTTTTCGACAATCGTTATGGCTATCATAGATTCATCATTTTTCCATTACTTAAAATTGCAATAACTTGTGGACATTTCTATCTCCATGTACAAGAAAAAAACACTAATGGTAGGTACTCCATACTCGATCAAAGTGTAAGTGTTCTAAGGCATGAAAAGAATTTTTTTGCAATCAGTTTAAATAGTGAGTTGGGACCTGAAAATTGTATAAAATTTTATGTCCAATGCTGCCATGAGACATGCATATCCTAAAACTATATAAGGAACTATCTCAAATTCCTATATGTTTTAGAGTGAAACTTGGGAATAAGTTATACCAGCTAATTTCTTCAATTTGGAAGAGGGCAATCCTTACATTAGTGTTATGACAGAGAGAGATCTTGCAGAATTTTTTGTAAGAACTTCCATTCATGACTGATATTTATCCTTTCATCAGTCTAGTTACTGCTGAATCTTTTGCCCCTGACCTGAATCATTCTGAACTTGCCTTATCCTTTAAGCTTATAATTGTTATAACTGCACATACACCAATTCATGCTGCTTCAAATCCAATGATCACATGGAAAATACATTGACTATTGTAGACATCTCATTTTGACATTTTTTGTCAAAATAAATGCCAAGCTTAGTATACATAATTAAATTAATTAAAATTTTGCAAATTATAAATGTTAAAGCTAAGAATGAAAATTAAAAAAAAATTAAAAAAATAATAATAATAAATCAATTTAATAGAAATAAATATAATAGATGTAATATGGATAATTAATATAGTATAATGTAATTTCGAAAATTCGTAAAAAAAAAAAAAAAGAGTACTGTTCATTGTCTTCTAGCTTTAGCCGCCCGATGGGCCAAGTTTGAGAGCTTTTTTGGCTCGGTTTTCGACTCGTTTTTTACAAACCAAGTACGTTTCTTAAATAGGTGCGGAGTAGTTTATATTGGTATAAAATTTAGTTGTTTTCATCAAGAGAAAGGGTTTGAAATTTGAATTCGAAAATTAGAAAAAACTCGTTTTTAGTTTCCGAAAAAAAGGCAAAATCCGAGATTTTTGTTAATAACAGCTGTTTAATGTTCAAAATCATAACGGTAATGACAGCTATTTGTAATAATTGACCGTTTTTGACAACTAATTAATAGTTGTAATTCATTTTTTCGGATTAAAAATAAAAAGCCCCAAATTTAACTCTATAAATAGAAGAAGAAAAAACGAAAAAGGGGACACGAAAACAAAGAAAAGAAAAATCAAATAACATATGAATACTTAGGAGATCGAAATCTATAGCAAATAGACACCTTTGGAGTATTCACAAGGCCGAGTTCGACCTGTCCAACACCGCTCCTTGGCTAGAACCACCGATACAGGAGAGATCCGCGCGATCTGAAACCTTATTCGACAGTCCACCGACATCGAACGTCGCCGGAGTCACCAGTCGTTCGCCGCTGCCGTTACGTTGCCGTTCCTCTTATTTTCCACGCGCGTCGGAGTTGATCGTCGGGCTTGGCTTTTGAATTTCATATTCCCAGCGCGTCTACTGTTCGAACAGGTACATCTCCTGTTCTTGTCTTTTTATTATTTCAATAATAATAAAAATAATGATAATAATAATAATAATAAAATAAAAAAAATAGGAAAATAAAAATAGAAAAAATGAAAAATTAGTATATAATTGTAATATCAAAATCTGTTATGAATATGTTGTGTTTTTTTTTAAAAAATATATATATATATTTCAAAATATGGATCAATTTACTTTAAATAATTTTTTGTATATCTTAATAGTATCTTCATCATAAAATTGAAAACACTATATAGGATAATGATGTTAACCAATTTTAATGAAAATACTATTAATACGTGCTAAATTAAATCTATCGTTTTATCCTTTTGGTATGATAACAATTGATTTCAAAATATATGGACATAAAACAAAAAAAAATTTACGTGCTTAATAGTCTATAAGAATTACAGATATCAAATTTATGGAAATTACAACAATACATATATATATATATATAAACTTTGTAAATTTAGATAAACATTTTGAGTTCAAAAAAAAATAATAATAAAAAAAAAAAAATAAAATGCACTAATAAAATTCGGCGCATCCAGCGAAGAATCAAATTAATCTTCAAATTAATACGCAACTGCAATTGCTTTTTGAGATCAATCCATCACTTGATTAATTCCATACAATAAAATGTTGAATCAACCAATATAACAATCATTTATATCAACTACCCACGGATAAAATAAAATTATAAATGTTATTTATACAAACAACCCACTTAATATATTGTTGAGAAGAACTTCTATGGTATCAGCTTTTTCTTTTTTTTAGATGATATAAGTATGGTTGTTTTAAATATTCAAGTCATCTTTAAAATTTAATCATTTTTTAAGGGCGAGATAATTTTCTTTCCTTTCTTAGCAATGCATGAATACACCTCACATGTGATATTATATGCCTGAAATTCATATGGATTGTGGTAGGAATTAGAAAATACCATACATACAGCTCATGATTTAGCGATGTCATCAATAACCTTAATTTGTTTACATATGAAAAGAAAGTCACAGAGAAAAAAGGACAATAAATTTATTTTTTTCTAAATTAGTAATAGCTTTAATCATAATAGTATAGTCATTATAATTAATTTTTTTTCCTTGTCAATGAATGTTTGTCTCATAAATTTGTTCTAAAAAATTAATTTAGGATCTAATTTGTCATGATATAATTTTTGAATGTTCTATCATTTTGCATGGTAATGATCTTGTTTTTGTAATAAAATTGAATCATGTTAGGTATGTGTTCATAGAATTACAGTAAGATCTTGTTATTGATAATATACCTATAATCATGCCCTAATCATAAGAAATATATGAAAATTTTTTAGTTTTAGGTTTACAATATTTGAATTGTGTGATCATGTATGATGATAGTCATTAATGTTCCTTTTATGCCATGATATAGTGATGACCTTGGTTGTAATAATATTGAATTTTATGATTTCACCATATATGAAACCATATTAAAATCGTGCCCTTCATAATGTAGTTTCAATGATATATAAATCTTGATTATGCCATGATATTGCTTTGTTGAAATTAGCTTGTTAAATATTGATATTCCTTATAATATTTTTATTCTTGATGATATGTATGATCAATCGATATGCATGATATGTGGTTATTTTTTTCTTGTTCAAAATTTTTGTCACCTAGAAAAAATTCGATTTTCCATAAAATTGCTAAAACCAAACTTAATAGATTTAGGGTTCATGTTCAAAATATACATATATATTTTTCATAAAATTAACAAACTTAATAAACTTAAAGCGAAAAGATTTCGAAAAATTTTTAAATTAATCAACAAACTAAATTTTTTTAAAAGAACTACGTGTGGTCTGATCCCGATTAGCGGGTACGTAGGCACCTAAATGGGCGACTTAAAATATGTAAAAAAATTATTTTTGTGAATTTATTTGATTTGTTTAGAATATATGAATATCGATAGAATTTGATAAGATTTGATTAATTTGAATATTTTGAGTTTTTAGATTATATATGATTATCGATGGAATTTGATTAGTATTTTTAAGCATATTAGACATATGTTTAATTAATTAGATTTGATAAATAGTTTAGATTTTGAAATTAGGGTTCAAAAGAAAGCAATTTAAATATGGAAAGTTAAAGTGGTAACCGTTTAGGTTTTAATAGGTTAGCCCCCGAACTCAAGTTAATTTCTGGTTCTTGTTTTCAAAAAACGATTTTTTCGCAGATCAGTAGCAAAACCAAAATCAATCTACCCATTGGTTTTGGTTTATTTTTTTCTCGACTTTAGTCGAGTGGCGACTCCAAAATGTTTTAAAAATTCAAAATTTCCTTTAATTCTTAGTCGAGAATTCGTATTGAATGGGTTAGAGTTTAGTACGAATCGGATTAAAGGAAATCGAAAAAAACCAGGCTCGACAACTATCATTTTCAGCCATGAATTCAAAAGTCCAGAAGACGGTTGCTTGTTCTTGTCCATACAAAAAATATGGTTCTAAAACATATGGATATTGTGCTTAGGGATTGCTAAAAGACTAATTGACATGAATGCCTTAAATATACAACATGTTTTTATAAACAGAATTGCCAGCACATTAGTTATTAAAAAGAATGCCTTGCTACTGAGCATGAAAAAAATCAATATCAATTACTTTTTCCAGATCGGTCACTTCTTTCTTTAGCTGCACATGTCTTGTATACTTTTGTTCATTCATTGTCTCCAAAGATTGGCACATTTGGTTTCCTCCCTGTCACACTTCTTCAATATCACAATCTACCCATCACCTAATATATTTTTTTTTATGAGTCCACTCCATATTTCTCTTAAATAAAGTCCCTTCTTTGAAGTTGTCTGACCTATCAAATATCCGAACCTATGCTACCTATGAGTTTGCTTACTTGTTTGGCATCATCTCAGGAATCACCTCTGAAGATCAGATGAAACCTGCAAGCCTATACCAATCAACAAGATCCAGCCAACCAACCTCCATGCCTCCATCAGCTACTTTACAGGACTCAGATTCTGTTTTCTACTTATCTTGATGATTGATGCATTTTGAAAGGGAGCTCTTGTGCAAATCCTTTCAACCGCTATTTTCTACTCCTCTCTCAAGATCCCATGCTTCCTTTTTTCTAATGTTCCTTTAGCACCTCTACTGCAACTATGTTTCATATAATTCTTGCATCTTCATGGATTGCTGCAATGCAAGAAGGGTTGTTCTCATTTTATCATCATCACATGTTGACTTGTGCTGCTTCATTCTGGTAACTAGCGGCAGACAACTATTGGATTTTCATCATGAATGTGTCACACAGTGGTTCTATTGGCCTTGCTGTGCACTTCATCGTGAAGGATTATACCCAGATTTAACACTTTTTTTATTGCGTCCAATGCTTCTTAAATCTCAACACTAGCTGTACATTAAAGCTAGACATTAAGGATACTCTTCTTCATTGTAATGGCAATGAAGTTTATTAGGAGTACATAGAAGATATATTAGTCATGAGAGATACACTTAGTCCATTGGCTGACTAATCCCATTAAAGATTAAAACAAAAGTAAACTTCATTTTCACCTGGCTAACTATAAGTTAGTGTCTTTACACCTTTTAATCCACAAAGGTAGACTTTATTCTCCAAAACTTGAAGATATGTGCTATCACTTCTTAAGTTAAGCACCATTTGAAAAGGGGAAAATATCAAACACGAGGCCTATAGAAAATACAGAAAAAGACTAATTTGTTCCATCCTTGTTACAGCTTTCACTAAATTTAATTCTAACTATAAAGTCCACCACAATACATGAAACAAGTCAACTGGTATAGCCATAACCACTATCAACTTTATGGAAACCAGCCACTCTTCAATGTTCAAAGTCATAACACCAGCTTACTAGAAGTGTTTTATTTCTACACTCTCCATCTTGACTCCCTCAACTTGATACCCATCTAAACAAGAACCTCATTGCCCAAATACTCGTATGGTAAAACATCCCATAAACTAATTCTTCCAAGAGTGAAACCCACAAGACGACCACTTAGAGGCACACAATGGTAAAAAGCATTGACTTTTTCTACCCATATTTCAGAGAATAAAAGGTTGTTTTTCACCCCATTAGCATCAATATGCAGAACAGAGCAAAACATGTGGGATCATCATTGTTCCTATACTTGATAACAACTCTCTTGGTAACTTAACCATCTAGCTTAGACATGTTCATAGGGATTCTCCCTATACAAGTTAACTGGGGCATTGCCTTGTATAGCACATTACACCATTCTTAGATTAGGACATCCAGAAAGAAAATGATGGGCTTTTCTATATTGGTACAGTGGCACTGACTAGCCACCTTACCAAAACAAAGAAGACCTATTTATAGGGTTTTATGAGTTTGTTGAATGTAATCTTGTGCCATGTAAGAGTAATAACAATAAATTACTTATTGTAAGATTAAGTGCAAGATCCAAGTATAGAGTATTCACAGATATGCTCTAAAACTTAGTTCCTGTTATTAAATATAAATTAGTATATATTAGATATTATAATTAATGATGTGTTTGGTGGTGGTAGGTAGAGGTACGTAGAATTAATAGCTTTATATATATTCTCATTTTGTATATGACAGATAGGATAACAATACAGTTATTCTTCTTTTTATTTATCAAATAACAGTTCTCATAATCAAAGTTCAAGTGCTAGCTTCATTGATCTGTACTTAGTTTAGAATTAAATTTCCCTAGACTGAAGCATATGAAACTACTATAATCATAAATTTTTTTATACACATGAAATTTACTATTGTTGTTTTTATAAAAAGCAAATAAATATTTTAAAAAAGCATCTAAACAAAGAAATCCATATGGACTTGATGAATGGTATTTTTAACAACATAGATATTAAAACTATGTACTCCAACTTAGAGGGGGAGTTGCTTGAGCTCTATCTTATATAATTTGAATAGTACCAGTCATTTGTATTTTTTGGTGTATCATTATTAAAATAATACTAGCAGAGTGTATCCATGACGTTTGTGTCGAAAATGGGGTATAATGTACAATTACCTACTCCCGACACTTTTTTTTTTTGTTTTTAAAAAAAAGGGTGGTGGTGGTGGTGGTGGTGGTGGTGGGGTGGGGGGGGGGGGGGGGGGGGGGGGTGGGGTTGGTTACTTTCATATGTTAAACAAAAACTCCCCCTTTCACCTTAACTAATAGATAAAAATGGAACATCTACGGGCCGTCCCACCAAAATTATTATCATTTACATGATTATAAAAAAGTTAGTATAAAAAAAAATAATGATTTTGATCATGGTTGGGATAGATCTTAACCGTTTAATAATGTAATGGGACTTGTCGCGCCATAACTACTATAGGACCTAGAATTTTCCTGGATAAAAAAATCCTAGGGACATTTTTGAAAATCTATAAACCATACACTGAAGTCACACCATATATTTCAAATCTGATGCAGGGAAAAACAAGTAATCATTGGTAGCAAACAAATCAAGAAAAATGGACCAGCCACAAAGATTGAGGGATTGCATGAACGAGATTTTACCATTGGAACAATTATGTCTTCCTTCCCCGTAGCAGTTAAAAAAGTGTAGGAAAGCATCCCAATGCTCTGTGATGCACTGCAAAGAAATATCATGTTCCATTCAGCTGTTTCAAAACTGTAGATTGAAATAAAATCATATAACATCAAAATAAGCAATGTTTTAATATTGATATAAAAAAATTCGTAGTAGTAACAGGAGAATGCAAAAAAGGAAGCTCTGCAAATGTAACTATTGGTTATTTCAGATGAGCACTTTAAAGAAAATGCGATCAATTTGGCATAAGACTCAACCAACCTTCTTTCTTTATCCCTAGCACAGCGTGAGAACACAATGACATCTGCTCCTAACCTCATGGTACTCGTCTTAAACCCATTTCCATCTGTGAAGAAGACAAAACTGGGAAATATAAATACACATGTAACTTTATTCAGCCTTGCTAAACTGATGAACCTGTACTTGCATCTAAAAGAGCAAACTGGAGCAACATAAACTTTGTGATCAAAAGTAAAGGCTCACAAATTATAACTTATGCAAGAAGATGCAGCTCACATTGTCCAATCGTGTTTGCAATCTTGCTTTTAGCTGAAAACCCGAGGGACATGCACTGTCTCATTTTATCAGGAGTCATCCCACCTCCATTATCTGTACAGTCAAAGGATTGATCAGCATGTTCTTCCATTATCATGATAAATTCAGGAAAAATGCAATTCTGCTGCTTATTTTTCTACCAAAGTGAACTTCACTTGATATTTTTAAATCATCTGGCCATATATGGAAAAAAGTGAAAGGGACATGTCCATAAAATACAGTTACATGAGTCAACAGTGACAACACAACCCTAAAGTGTGTTTTGGCCATATTTAAAAAAAAAAACCTAAAGTGTGTAGGTGTGAGTGTGTGAGTCTCTGTGTGTGTGCCTGTGCATGTGCATGTGCATGCATGGTTAAAAAAATTCAATTTGTCTTGATAATTATTAATTAAAGGTTGACAATAAAGGCCATTTGATTTTCTCAAACTTTTTTCACAAACCAAAACAAAATAGGAAATTATTACAATAGAACAATTGCTACATAAAGGTGAAGCTACACCTACCTTCAACCATCAACATCTTTGAAGCACTTTTCTCATTATTCAACAGATTGATGTGAACAAAATTAGCTCCATTAATGACCTAACACAATTCCAATCATCATGACAAAGCAAATATATCAAAATGCACTTCCATTTATTTGTCAAAGATTAGAAGTTGATACCTCATCTAAAGCATTGTCTAAGAGCTCCGCAAAGGCTGAAACAGAAATTCGAATCAGAAACTTCAGCGGCTTAGAAGGGTGCAAATGAAGAGGTACTAAAGAAATTTGAATAAAGAAATGAAGAAGCAAGATGACAACGTTATGCATCCATCTTCAAAGAATATTAAAGTACCTCCAAGAGCCCATTTGTGGCTGGTTGCATTGGAATGTAGAAATTTAGGATGGATCCTGACGCGATCCATGCCAACTGCCATGCCCAACAGGAAAAAGAGGAAAAAAAAAAAAAAAAAAAAAGGAAGACTACTAAATATGGAAACAATGGATAAAAACTTATATAAAAGTCTCATAATATTTTTATATTTTTATTCCTCTCATTGTTAGAAACTAGAAAATAGCCTCACTCTCATATTTGGCTGTTTCTAAATAAAGAAACAGGTCTTGGACGACTGGAACTGAGGTTCCAGTTATCATTATCTAATCCATTGACCAAAGCTGAAATCCTTCTCTTGTTAAGAACAAGCTAATCAGTTGAGTTCGTCTACGAATTGGATTTATTGATAAGTTTCTTGAACTAGTAATTATATCAAATTCTAAATAGAAAAGGAGATAAGTACAAATTATAGCTGATGCAGTGCAATTTAGTCGGTATCATTTCAAGGAAAGCTACAGATTTTGTGTTACAAGCAATTCTGTTTCAAGCATCATCCCTAACAAGCAAGTTTATTTAAGGAAGAAGAAGAAAACAACTATGGCTTGATGTGCATGTAGTGGTTTCTGCTTTTGAATGTCCTGTTTGGTTTCTAAATTGGATATATTGTTATGTATATTACTTATGTGTCAAATGGATAGGTGTCCAAATGCATTGTATGTCATGTTGTTGTTTTTCTAAATGTTGTATTGCATGTTCGGTTTTTTTTGACAGATGTCTTGTTTCCAAGATATTAGGTGGTTAATTGCAGTTATATCCTGCCAAGTATAAGGCTTGGAATAAACTGCAGTTATGCCTTGGGACTTGTATGAATTCATACCTTGTCATATGACATAAATTATAAGTTCTAGACTCAACTCTTTCTAGGTTAATCATGATTAACCAAGAGATAGTCGGGTTCTCTCCAACGAGCCCGTAATAATTGTTCATAATAGGTAGACACGAAGAAATACTTGATCCTGTAACATTTTGTGTGGAGAAAAGCTGCAATGTTATGATTTATGAAGTTTGTTCATTTTGTGGGTAGAACAAAGTCAATATTTTCAAAGTATAAGATATCTAGTTCCTTTAAAATATCTACTGATAAAGCTTGTGCCTTAAAAAATTTTGCCTAGTTGTGAAGTTGAAGTTATTTATGGTGCACTGGGTAGACAAATTGATGATCTATGTACAGAGTGGAAAGATCGTAATACTACTTGTTTGTGTTGGAGATCTGTTCATCACAGCAGATGACATAACAGAGATTCACAAAACAAGAACAAATCTCAATACACTTTTAAATGAAGGAGCTCAAAGAATTGAGGTCCTTTATTGGATTGGAGATCTAACTGGGAAAGGAAACTCTCTTCTAAAGAATAAATATGCCAAAGGTCTTTTAAAGAAGTACAGACCCTTTACTACAAACCTATGTCAACTTTGGCAAAAGGTTAATGTGAAGTATGTTTAGCAGAAGGCAAAGACCTTGAAGATTTTATAACCTAAAGCCCATCCTATCTCAATCTAACTCGGTCAAATATCATTACAATTGGAGTCAAAAGCATGCGCATGTGGATTCCAAAGAAACCTCACATGCAAAATATAATAAGAATATTAAGGTATGTGAAGCACACTATTATTTGTGGTATATTGTATAAGAAGGATGTACCACTCAGATTGATTGAATGGATACTGCCATGCTAATTATGCTAGAGATCACAACACAACACACTCAAAAACCAGTTTCTATTCAATCTCAGTAATGGTGTACAATTATGGTGTAGCAAGACACAACCAGTGGTCTCATTTTCAAGCACCGTGTCAAAGTACATATTATCAGCAACAGCAAAATAAAAATGCAATTACTTGAAGCAACTTTTTGAAAGATCTTCACCAGCCCAATAACTATGCAGTAAAAGATGAACTATAATATTCTCTGCAATATACTTGGCTGAAAATCCAATGTTTCATGCTGGGATCAAGCATATTAAGGTTTGCCACCATTATCTTTGCAAGAAGGTATTGCAAGGAGATGTTAAGGTTATCCATGTCAAAAGGACATCAAAGTTGTACACATATTTACAAAATGTTTATGCACAACAAAATTTTCAGCATATTCAGAATAGCTTAAAATGTTATCATAATCGTAAGAGTAGTCGTCAATGGGGGGTTGTGTACATGCACAATAGGCACATTGCACAAGAATACTAGGTGCTAGTAGCTAAGGAGTAGTAGCTAGCTAAAAGCAAGATATCATCAAATTCCAGTCTCACTTGATGATGTCCCTAGCACAGCTACCATAAACATCAAGGACATTATGAAATTTTACCGATGCCTTTTGGCCTCACTAAGACTCTAACAACATTTCAAACTGCAACAAATGATTTTTATTGCCTATATTTGTGCAGTTTTGTATTCATCTTCTTTGATGATAGTATTATTTATAGTAGTAACATGATAGAACATTTGTTGCAATTGCATTTGATGCTTCAAAAGTTGTGTAATCACATTTCTTAGCTAATGAGAAAAAATTGCATGTTTGGTCAGTGAACTTAAGAATATCTTGGGCACATTGTGGCAGTAGATGGTGTCCACATAAATCAACGTGTCCTTAACTAGCTAATTCCAACTACTGCAAAATAAGTGCATGGATTTCTAGGCTTGACTAAAAACTATGATAAATTCATTAAAGATTACAAGAAGATAGCAGCTTCAGGCTGATGTTGGAAAAACACATACACACACATATATCATTTTCACTGGAAAAGAAGCCATTGACAACTTTTTAAGGCACTACAACGCGCCATTACTTCAGAGCTTGAGTTCGCTATGCCTAATTTCTCTAAAATATTTGTCATTGGATGTGATGCTTTGGGGAGGGATTAAGCATGGTCTTGATGCAAGATAGTAGACTTGTTGCCTATATTAGTAAAGCTTTGTTGACTATATGTTAACTAAGTTAAAACATGAAAAAGAGATAATGGCACTTATGTCCAATATTGGAGGCCTTATATGCTTGGCAAAAAATTTGCAGTTCGCATCAATCAGAAGTGCTTGCGTTTTTTATTAAAGCAAAACATAACTACTTTTTATCAATAAAATTGGTTCTTAAAATTACTAGGATATGATTTTGATGTGGTGTACGTAATGGGACTTATAACAAGGCTCTTGATGCCTTGTCCAAGCTTCCAATGAGAGTGATCATCATATTATTATTATATCTGGTCCTCTCTGGACTAATTTTGCTGAAATCCAACAAGATGTATTGTGGATCCTTTTTAATAGCAAAGACAAAGAAGTTATAAAATGAAGCAGGTGATGATAAGGGATTTCAATTGCTGAATGGAATATTGTATTTTGATGACATATTAGTCTTCTTGCTTCATTGGTTGAACTTAATTCTTCACAGATTCCATTTTACTCCTATTGGCAATCACTGATGTGCTCTTAAATCTTAAGTCAGTTGGCTTCTAACTTGTTTCGGGCTGGAATGATGGCATCTACAATTTCATTGCTGCTTGCGCCATTTATCAATGCGTCAAAGCTCAATCCCTTTCTCCCATTACATTTCTGCATCCTTTGTCGATTCCTATGGAAGTATGGAAGATACTTGATTTGATCACTAAAATTCCAAAATCAAGGGGTTATGATATTATAACCGTCGTAGAGGATCAACTTTCCAAATATGCCCATTTTGTTCTCCTTTGTCATCCTTGTTCATCTTGCAGTGTTACTAATGCATATAAACAAGAAACTGTTTGCTTACTTGGTATTCCATGGACAACTGCAAACTACAGACCCCATCTTCATCAACAATTTTTGTAGTGAATTGTTGTGATTACAGGGGACTCAGTTTCTATTAAGTACCATAGATTGTCTTGAGTCCTCCTTGCTTCATTTTATAGAAACTCAGCCTAAGTCTTGGCCAATGTAAAATTCTCAGATGAAGTATTCTTACAATACTTTATTTCCCACAGCTGCTCAATTGACCCCTTTCAAGATCATCATGGCAGGAAGCCTCCCACTTAATGTTCTTATACTCCTGGTAAACTTTATTTTCTTCATTGCGCAAATATTTCGTTGCTTATAATGAAATTTTTTGACAACTATTCTGTAACTTAGAGCATGCTTAATTTTGCATGTGTTATCATGGCAACAAGGATCATGGAGATTTCATCTATTCTGTGGATGATTGGGTTTTTCTACACCTTTGTCCTCATTGGAAGACTAGTGTGGCTGCAAGACTTTCTCCTTGATATTATGGGCCTTTTCAAATTATGGACAGAGAAGGGACTGTTTCTTACAAACTTTGTCTGCTTAACAGGTGTCATATTCATCCAGTGTTCCATGTGTCTCTTCTGAAAAAGTTTGTTGGTTCATTCCTAGTCAGTTCTAGTCTCCTGAATGATCTTTGTACTTGTACTATGGATTCTTGTCATCCTTAGCATATCTTGCAGTGCTCTTTCTATTTAAGTGATGGATTTAAACATTTATCAACTTATCATTTAATGGGTTGACTCTCCTACTGAGGATGTTGAATGAGTTGGCATGGTTGCCTTTTAGTTTTCTTCAGTAAAATGGCTGCCTTTCATTTGCAATTCCCCACTTTTGACCTAGGGGACAAGGTGAATCTTGAGGCGGGGGTATTGTTATGTACTCACAATAGATGCATTCACAATAGATGCATCACTTAGGTGTCTTTGAGGAGGTGCTAGTAGCTATGGAGTATTTGGCTACTAAATTTTGTTACTTTTTGTGCTATTTGTTTAATTATTCTTTAGGTCGATTGTTGTAACTGTTAGTTAGTCAAGTAGTTAGTTAGGAAACTTCTATAGTTTTCTAGAATTTTCTATATGTAGCTAGATATAGTTAATTAGCTATAGCTATAAATACTAGTCAGTACGACTAAAGGGAACTTAGTTGGAAAATCCTAAATGTTAAACTTTAGGAGAGGTAAGAGTAGCTTTGACATCCTAGGTTATTTTAGTGACGGTAGTTGAGAGAAGTGAAAGTTAAGATAAAATGAGAGGAGTATGTGAGTTATTGTGAGTTCTGAGTTAATGATTGTGTAAACAAAATGAAGTAAGAAAATAGAGAAAGTCCTGCCTAGTGGAGCATAGCATAATGGTATAGTTTCTGTAAATAAGTATTGATATGTACAGTCATGTGGAGTCTTGTTTGTTTATGCTATCCACCTGTATATTTTGCTAAGTTGTCATACTATATATATATATATATGTTGTAGTGACAACATTTGCACTACACCACTTGTGCAAATATTGAAAGAACTCAAGTAAACTTCAAGCTGAGTTTAAGAAGCTTGTGAGCTATTTTGATTTATTCATGCCCCAGGATTGGAAGTCTTACTAGGGGGAAAAAGGTCCTATGTAAAAAAGGGACATTGTTTCTCCCTTGCATGGCAGAGAATGCCGTATCAGAATGTTACTAGCAAGCTAGATTGAAGTGCTACCTTGCTTTATTAATAGAGAGATGAACTTACTATGAAAGCAAAAGCCAAATTGTAAGATAACCTCAGAACTTCAAAAACCTGCTAAAGTAGTTCAATATAAAAATAATAATAATTTTTTCTTTAAAGTATTGCTAATTTAGCTTTGATTTTCCTCTTACCCACCCACATGCTGGGAAGTCATGCATCAACTAGTGATGATAATCATCATGCTAAATTGGTATCATGTTAATTGTAGGCATATTTCAACCGAAAGTCAGAGCAAAATCTTCCTAAATCATAACACATATACAAGTTCAGACACTTGCTACAATGAACATAGTTCATTCAAGCTTGTAAATATAATGAAAAGATGAACCTTAATGACCGAAAAGACTTATTGCTCGTTCACTTTGCTGAATGAATAAAGTTGTAATAGAATTTCTATTACGGATTAATGGAATAGAGCTGTAATAGGATTTTTCTTTATTAATTTTTTATTTAAATGGTGGTATTCAGTTCCAGCATTGAATTGATATTCATAAGTTTGAATAAAGAATGGCTATTCAATATTTTGTATAATAGAGATTCATCGTGGAATCGCTATTTGTGGAATCGCTATTTGGTGAACTAAATGACGTAATAGCTATTTGTAAGGAATAAGACTATAATGAAATTGCAATTACAACGAAGTGAACAATTTCATTAGAACGAAGTGAACAAATAATTAATGTACAATGTCTCAAAGCCATATACACCAACATACCAGATAGTGAACCCGACTCAACGATATGCTTTCCTTCCTCATAGTCGCCTGCTTTCCAGAACTGCTTACGCCGCCGGATAGCTAGCATGGCTTTTACATCCAGCGCTCCAACAGCCACTGACAATGGCACAGCCTCCACGACAGAAAACCGCTCCTTCAACACTGTTTCATCCTCCTCCTGCTTCGGTTTCTTCATCAACAAGGCACCGTCTATTTCCTCCAAACTTTTCATCTTCTTGCGCTTCTTCTTGATATTTCCATGGCTACTGGACTTGTCACTATTATCACTAGTAGTTCCACTACTGTCACTATCACTGCTAGTGATAAGGATCGGCGCGATGGCGGTGTTAGGTGTTGGGTTCTCAGTGAAGTCCTCTGGCTCTTCCTTGACTGCATTGGTATCCATAAATGTGCAGGAATATGTTAGTTAGGGTTTCGGTTATTGGGGTTTTAAGTTAGGATATTGTGATGAAACAAGGAAACTTTTTAAAATTGGTTGGAGAAAAGACATTGAAAGACAGAGAACATGATGAGGAGTGGCGCGAGATTTGTGTTAACAAATCGTTAAATCCGAAAAAACCGTTTTGGCACCCGCACATAGGAAGCACGTGCAATTTTCTTTTTCCTTTTTCTTTTTTTTTTTTCCGATTAACATTTGAACCGCAGCTATTAGGAAGGAAAATCTTTACACGGTTTTTAAAATAACATTTTAAGATAGCATTTTCTTTTGATAAAATCATATCTGATTTTGATCTTTTAAATTTACAGTTAATTTAATATTTAGTTATATTAAATAATTTCTGTTTTTCGTTTGTCAGAATATATTAAATAAATTTGAATGAGGAAGAAAAAATATAAAGAAAAACATTGGCATCACTATTTTCCATTTTATAGATTTTACAAAATGATCAATTTCACATAAGGAAAGTATATTTAATAAACCTATTTCCATTATTTTCCACATTGTAGAATTTTACTTTCTCTTTTTATTATGGTACCAATATAGTAAATGCACTAATAACTTACCGCAACGCCCCGAGGGGTACTTTGAATGTTGCAATCCGACGTACACAATATTAAAGCATACAAATGACTATTTTAGTTATGTAAAGACTTTTATATTATATACAAAGCGTACTTCGCAACAAAAGAAAACACACTAGAGTAGCACAATTTATTATGGTTGCAATTTAATAGAAATGAAAGAGGACTATTGTAAACCCTGATAATTTTTCATACCAGTAAAAATAAATACGAATATAAATATAGAAAATAAATGATCACTATTGAACCCAACAAAGACTCTAGAATATAACTACGAGTAGTAATGAGCCTATATATAGTTTTAAACCCTAAAACAAAGTTTCCTAGATAATATTAAATACTACTAATAAGATTCTATAGTGGATATCAAAAACTCAAGATATAATAATAACTTGATTAATATATTAAGTGTGATAAAGAATAAACAACTAATTACGCTTATAGTTAGAAAATGATAACCTAAAGATAAACCGTCAGGGTTATAAATACATAATAATAATAATAATAATAATATAAACATATCTATAACTAATAATCTGGACTCCAAATAAATATTTGGATCACACCATTATTTTAATTAGAGTATTGTTAAGCTATTAGAGTCTAAAATGAAAATTGACCTATTAAGTTTAGAAAACCCTAATCGGGTGAGATAAAACCTAAAAATAATTAATCGCGTAAACTTTAAATCCAAAGTTGAACTCAATAACAATCTAGAAAATTTATAGAACTTTATATAAATTTTTAGAGATAAAAATCTTGAATAATTGTCATATTTATACCCGTTTAACTTAATAAACTACCCCAAAATTTAGATAATTATTAATTAACTATTATTATATTAATATATATGTATGCATTACGGTGCAAATTGCACCAAATCGAAGGCTAGGATTATCTTGAAAATTGTTAGACGAATTGTGATCAACAAGATAAAAAAGAGCCAATAAAAGTCAATAAAAACAACTCAATAACCAATCCAAATTTGCTACCTATACAACTCATTAAATGAAGAGAATGATTAAGCCAAATCTTGAAATTTCGATAAGCAACATCTTCATCTTCAACCGGACAATAAAGCTTCCCTTACTTTACTATATAAGCTCCTTTATAAACTAAAAACCAAAAGCCTTAATGTACTATCATTCAAAGCCATTAACTCAAATTCGTCCCAAATAATTCACTAAAATAATCAATAACTCTAACATACTATAACTCCATTAAAGCTTAACATCAAGCTTGGGAAAGGAAAAACAAGGTGAGTAATTTCGTTTTTTAGTTAGTACTATGTTAGAACACTAGCTTAAACGAAGTTTTGTTGATCCTAGGTTCAAAAACAACTCAAAAACGAAGTTCAAATCATCCAAAATAAGGTAAGTTTCAATAAAACCCTAGTTACATCTTTACTTTCATAAAACAAGGATTATGGATGTGTTGATGTGTTATAAGATGATATATGTATATATATATATAGATATATCATGTATAAACCCTTAGGAATGAATTTTAAATACAAGTTGGACGTGGAAAATCATCAGAAAATGGATCAACACACGCAAAATATTACATTTCCAAATGAGCACGAGGTAGTAAACTCCTCATGTACCTCTCGGCTTCAATTTCTGAAGGGCGCCGTGTTTCTTAAAGAACACACTGGTACACAGCCAGTACATAGCTGTGTACCAAGCCTTATTCCTCTCGGCTTCAAATATAAAAAAAAAATTATAAAATCTGTTTTCTTATTTCTGAATATTATTAATATTAATATTATTATTATAATTATTATTATTGTTGTTGATGTTATTATCATTGTTGTTGCTGTTGCTGTTGTTGTTGTTGTTGTTGTTGTTGTTGTTGATGTTGTTGTTATTATTATTATTATTATTATTAGTGATATTATTATTATTATTCAGACTATTATTAATGTTATTACTATTATTACTAATGTTATTATTATTAGTAATATTATTAATGGCATTATTATTATCATTAATATCAATTATTACTGTTATTAGTATCACTAATGATTCTTATTATCATTATTAAAGATATTATTATTATTATTAGGACTATCACTATTTTTATTATTTTTATTATCATTAAGATTACTATTATTTTTTTTTATGTTGTTATGAAAATTAACATTAATATTATTAACATATGATCATTATTATTAATAATATTAATATTATTATCATTATAGCTAATATTAGTATACTCTACTATAAGAATAAAATTAAGATAATTGTAAAATACTTATTTTATATAAATACACACATAAGAATGGAAATTTAAATAAGTTAAAATGATGAATAATGTGATTCCTAAAAATGACAAGATAATTATATGAAGTAAATTAAGAGAAACACAACAAAACTAAATAATAATAAATAAATATTTGTTACTATAATAGGTCAACTAAAGAACAGTGTAAAAATGATGATAATGATAATGATAAAATATCAATCTACTAAATATAAATTCTACAACTACCCAATAAGAATATATAAATATCAAACAAGATCAAGAAAAACAAAATGAAAATAAATATTAAATAATAATTGATTATCATAGGACCAATATAGTAATAGAAAGAAAACCCAATACCAATATAGGACACTTAGACACTCATAGGAGTTTAGTTCTTTAATCTATGTTTTATTGATGAATGTTTTATTCATCTTAATAGGTGATTTTGAAACTATAGAGGATTTCACAGCTGATTATTACGACTAGTCAGTATGAGTAGGTGAGTAACTCGGTCTTATTACATTGTGTGTGCTTGTAGCTTAGCTGATCTTTAATGAAAGATAATAATCTAAATTTGTTGTATGGGTTAACGAGAATTGTTTGCTGTATGAAATGTTGATTGCTAAGTTACAGTAATGATAGTAATAACAGAATTATGTGTGATCGTATTGCTTATATAGTACGCTGCTTGTCTGTGAGCTAATTGATCACCTTAAACATGATTAAAAACTACTAGTACCCTAAATGAAATGAACATGCATCGCATGATTTGCATAAGCAGTATTTAAGTAAGTAGCAGCCTGCTACGTGTTAGTATTTCAGATATCTGATAATGCTTGGTTTATCTAGGAAAGCAAGCTATTAATTATTCACAAGATTACCTTTGTTCTGTTGCTACCATATGAACTAAACGGTAAATGAAGGACGCCGCTTATGGTATCGCTTGAAATGACTAACACTTAGTGGAGTTTCTAAAGCTAAAATAGGAAATAAGTGTTAAAAACATGATAAAATTAAAGTGATAATTAAAGAGAGTATTATTATTTTCCTGTGTGCTTAGTCTCTCTTGGGTAAGTTGGCCATATAATGTGTTTCTTCAACCCTAATGAGAAGGTGTAAATCTTCATCCTGCTTGGGATTTTAGGTTATCCAGGCTTGTATTTGTATATATGTTTGAATGATGCATTTCATATGATTGTTAATAAACTTGTTTGGTTTGTGGTAAGTTTTGGTTATTCATTGAGCCCGTGGTTTCGTTCACACTCCAACAGTCATTTTAGGTTTACACTTAGGCCATGGCTGGTCACTTCCAGGAGTTTAGCTCAGGTAAAAACTTTAAGACTAAAAGTTCATGGTAGATTATGGGATAAGATATTTAGTTTTATTTTTAGTCTAAGCTAGTTAGTATTAAATTATCAGTTATGTGTTTAAAGACTTTTAGGAAGACAGTGTGGTTGTAATATTATATTTAAGCACTGAAATGATAGTTATTTACTAATTTATAACTCACATGTATTTGTTATTTCTTATCAAAGCAACCAAAAGATCCTGTTTTATGAAAACATATTATTCTCTGAAGGTAATCTAATGATAGTATTAAAGTGTAGCTTGGTTACTATTACTAGGGTGCCATCGGGGCATGACAACTATATAATATTAAACTTAAACAAAGTATATTACATTTCTTAGGGGCATGCCCCACTATTATCCTCAAATGAATCAAAGTATTATAGTCATTCATAATAGTCTCCAAAATAATAGCATATTCCATATTAACTTAAAGGGTTTCAAAAGAAACTTTATCCTTTGCTCTTAAATCTTTCAGTAAAACTCTAAAGTCTACAAGTGCTTTTGTCACGCCCCGGATGGTATCCTAAATGTGGTAGTCTACCGCACATAATATTAAAGCTAATGAATGATAACCTTAGTCACACAGGAGCTTTGATATCACATGCAAGGCGTGCTTCCAAGATAGTAGGAGATTCAAAGGGGTATTATGTTTAAACAGATAATAAAAGCATGCAAGAACTTATAAAGGTAAACATGTAATAATCATTAAGATAAAAGTTTCTTACAACCTCTTAGGGGCATTCCCCCATTCTAAAAGCCTTGCTCAAACTAAGTCATCTTCAAAACATACATGAATATAACATAAGTCTACTATAGAGATTTTTCTTAGAAGTTTACATCCAAAACTAAATATATAAACTTCTTTCAAAAACTCCTAGTACCTTTGGCTCATACCTGACAAAAAGGGCTTCTTGGTGCCAACCACAAGTAATTAAACTGTAACAAAAAGCTATAGGGGTATAAGAAAAACTAGCTTAGTGAGATAACTCCCTTCTTCAAAACATTCCCATAAAACAAACAAGTATTTTAGACAATCATATCGGAATGCATCAATCACACGAGCAAACAAAATATACACGATTAACCGAAAACCATGTGTACCATGGATTTTACACCCTCCATGTTGGGGGTTGTGTGGTTACCGGCCCATACGATGATCAATAGTTGTAGAGTTACTGGCTCCTACTTACCCTGTAGACTTTCCGGCTCCTACTAACCCATGTAGACTTTCCGGCTCCTACGAGCCACCACTACGACTCCTCGTTTCGATATACTTATCTTCTATTCAACAACCACATCATTCAATTATGAATCCAAATCACATAACATTTATTCATTTATCTTTTTCCTTACTTTATAGTGCTACTACATACAAACACAATCAAGGAAATGTAATTAGTAAGGGATTAACTCACTCTATGATTATCGCTTCTAGTCGAAATAATCTTCCGGGAAGGCAATATCGGTTCCTTCTTCACCTAAACAAGATGAAATATCCAAAATGAGTCTTTCATAGAATTTCTATTTTGAAGATTCTAAATCCATCTTTAATTTGCGGTAAAATCGAATTTAAAGGAAGTTCCAACTTAAAATGACTACAAGTTGTTGATTTTAACTCGGAATCTCGCATATTATATGTCGTTTTCTACCTACTCGAAAAGATATATCCATTTCTAAGGTTACTTTTACTATAAAGGTCATTTAGGTCTTGGATTAGAAGGATACAGATCTAATACGAAAATTCCATTCTTGAAAAACAAAATGTTCTAATCCGTCCTTTACTAAGGCTTGTTTAAGTAAAACTTAAATATGTATATTTTTGAAAAGAATTCCTTATGTATATAAATATACTCACAATTTATGCATGAAGCCATAGGTGTTGTCTTTATTTTATTTCATTTCCTTAAAACAACCTCTTATAGTGTTTTGGAAATTTGGATTTGTTAGACTTTACTTTATCTAGGTGAAGTAACTAATAAATTTTTGGATGATTAAAATCTAATATGCTATTTTGATTTTAGTTTATCAAAAGTGAGCTGAAAATAAAGTTTGGTCTTTTGAGGTTATCTACAAAATTTATTTCTAGGAATTGAAAAATAGAGTTTCTAAAAGTTTTCTTTAGTAGTACTTGATGAGTTTATTTTATGAAAATTTATTTTTATTTTCTTTGTAAGTTGATTTTCTTGAAAACTTATTTAGCTCTTGGTTTAGAAAGTTAGTAAAAATAGTACCAAGTTACTATCTATATATCAAGACTTCTTTTGTTATTTGAAATGGAAATATCTTTATACCTTGAAGAAACTTCTTTTTATTAATAGTTTCAAAATTTCATGATGAGTTCACATAAACTTTTAAAAGAGATTTATTTGAAAATATTTTTCTAAATCTTTGGAAAAACGATGATCAAATTTTATTCTTTCATGAAAAAGATTCATTTTTATTTGGACAACAACTTATTAACCATATATGAATATGATCATGTTGTTTATAAAAACTAAAAATATCACAAGATAAGATAATGAAAAATATAAGAAATAAATAAGCATAATAATAATTGTCAAGTATTGGGAGCCTTAGCTTTTTCAAGGTTTCCCAGGACTATGATTAGGCTAGTCCCAAAAGAACAAGAAAAACAAAAAGAAAATTGTCTTGACTTGATGAAGATAAGTCTAAGACTAGAAAAACTAGTCTTAAAACAACTTGAAAGTAAATAAACTGCAAGGTAAGTAAATAAATTGCAAGGAAAGTAAATAAATTGCAATAACAAAGGAGCTTATATGCTCTAAAAGATATATATAACTACATAGATATATTTAGTTAGATATATATGAAAACAACATAAAGAAAAATAGTTTCACGAACAAGAACAAAGTATGAACATATTGTTGCTTTCTTAACCTCCATGGGTTTAGAAAACACATACTATGCTCATACTAAGTAAATGAACATAAGGAAAATTTAAAGAAGCATTACCTATGAAAGCTAAACTAGAGAGAACTTTGAGAGAACTTTTGGAGAGATTTTGAGAGAGTAAGTGTAGTGTATGAAAGGTGTGAAGGAAATGGAAAGAAGGTGTGGTATTTATAGGAAAAAGTGGAGGGTAATTTGTGTTAATTAAATAAATGAAAAATAAAACATATTAAGGGGAAATGACAAAGGGGTCGGCACATTTTTGAGTGGGAGAGAGAGAGAATTTTTTTTTGTATTTTTGTTAATGAAAATTAAGATATGAGAGATGTGAAGTTGTATATACCCAGAATATTTGTACTATTCTGAGCCCCGGGACAAGCTTTTCAAAAACTGTATCCGATCGGGCTCAAAACAAATTGCGGTTTAACTAATTTGATATTTTAAGCTTTTTATGTTATTACGAACTATTCTACACACTAATCTCTCACTTACTCACTTAAGGTTATGAACATGGGATTGTCGAACTTGAACGGTTGCGTCCGACTAGGGTTTTGTTGACTTTAGGATTTCTGGTTGACCTTCTAATTAGGTTTAAGCTTAATCGATCATAAAATTTTGGGGTTTACAACCTACCCCCCTTAAAGAAAGTTTTGTCTTCAAAACTTGAAGTTCATACCTGATTCTTCGAACAAACTTGGATACTTCTGGCGTAAATCGCTTTCGGCTTCCCACGTTGCCTCTTCATGTGAGTGATTTCTCCACAGAACTTTCATATACTTGATCTCCTTGTTTCGAAGCTTTTGCATCTTACGATCTAGGATCTGAATCGGGTGCTCTTCGTAAGTGATTTTCTTTTAATCGCATTGGTTCCAACTCTGTGATTCTACTAGGATTTGACACGTGCTTCTGTAAAATATGGATTCCAAATAAGTTAGGAGGTAAGGCCAGACGATAAGCAAAATCTCCTACTCTTTCAAGCACCTCAAAAGGTCTAATATATAGTGGGCTCAATTTTCCTTGCGTCCGAACTCTACGAATACTCTTGATGGGATTTACCTTCAAATATACATGGTTTCCAACCTTAAACTCGAGAATATGCCGTTTCATATCCGCCTAGCTTTTTTATCGATCTTGTGCTTCCTTCATCTTTTATTGAATGATTCGTACCTTGTTAACTGTATCTTGTACCAAGTCGGGTCCGATGCTCAACTTCTCTACATCGTTCCAGAACAATGGCGACCTACACTACCTTTTGTATAATGTTTTATAAGGTGGCATTTGAATTGTGGAGTGGTAGCTGTTGTTGTAGGCAAATTCCACTAATGGTAGGTGTGCGTCCCAACTACCCTTGAACTTTATTACATAAGCATGCAACATATCCTCCAGAGTTTGTATTGCTCTTTCTGATTGACCATCTGTTTGTGGGTGATAGGCAGTGCTAAAATGTAGCTTCATTCCTAAACATCTTTGTAAGCTTGTCCAAAATTTAGACACGAACCTTGGGTCTCGATCGGAGACTATTCCCGTGGGCACTCTATGCAAGCGCACTATCTCTCTCATGTATATTCTAGCCAGCTTATCCATGGAGTATGTCATGTTGATTGGAAGGAAATGAGCAGTCTTCGTCAATCGGTCAACTACAACCCAAATGGCATCATATCCTGTAGATGTTCTTGGTAGTCCACATACAAAATTCATCGTAATTTGGTCCCATTTCCATTCGGGTATCGACAGAGGTTTCAAAAATCCTCCCAATCTTTGGTGTTCCACTTTTACTTGTTGGCATGTTAGACATTTCATCACGAAATCGGCTACGTCTCTTTTCATACCATTCCACCAGTAGTGGCTTTTCAGATCCTGATACATCTTAGTTCCTCCTAGGTACATTGTATATCCTGAATAATGTGCTTCACTCACGATTTCTTTCCTCATTTCATCGTCAGCTGAAACACATAATCTCCCTTTCATTCTCACCATCTCATCTTTTTCTATTGTGAAATCCGTATACTTTCCTTCCTGTACCTTTCCTTTAATCTTTTGAATCGCCTCATCATACCGTTAGGCTTCCTTAATCCTTTCTACTAAGGTTGGTTCCATGACTAGGCTGACGATTTCTACTTCCGCATTTTGCCCTATGAATTCGATACTCATTCTCTCGAATTCCTCTACTAGCTCCTTCTTATCAGTGAGCAAGGTAGCTACTTTTCCATGATTGTTCCTGCTTAGGGCATCTACGACAGTGTTTACTCTTCCTGGGAAGTAGTTTATCCCAAGGTCATAATCTTTGATAAGTTCTAGCCATCTTTATTGCTGCATATTCAACTCCTTTTGCGTGAATAAATACTTGAGACTCTTATGATCAATGTAGATCTCACACCTTTGCCCATATAGGTAATGTCTCCATAACTTAAGTGCAAAGACAACAACAGTTAACTCCAGGTCATGGGTGGGGTAATTTTGCTCGTAAGGCCAAAGTTGTCATGAGGTATACACGATCACCTTTCTATCTTACATAAACACATACCCGAGGCCATTTCTGGAGGCATCGCTATGCACCGTATAAGGTTTCTTGGGGTCTGGTAGCACCAAAATTGAGGTGGAGACAAGTCGTTTCTTGAGTTCTTGAAAACCTTGTTCTCTCTTATTAGTCCAAATGAACTTTTCATCCTTTTGAGTCAACTGTGTTAGAGGTTTGGATATAGTAGAAAAGTTCTTCACAAACTTCCTATAATATCCAGCCAATCCAAGAAAACTTCTCACTTCAGTGATGGTCTTAGGTTGTCTCCAATCCATTACTGCTTTAATTTTCTCGGGGGTTCACCGATATACCTTCTCCATATATGACATGTCCTAGGAAAGATATCTTATCCAACCAGAAGTCACATTTAGATAGCTTGGCATACAACTTATGCTCACACAAGGTCTATAATGCCATTCTCAAGTGTTCTTCATGTTGTTCCCGTGTCTTGGAGTAGATAAGAATATCGTCTATAAAGACTATCGCACACTTATCCAACAAAGGTTTGTATACTCGGTTCATGAGATCCATAAAAGCTGCTGGTTTTTTGGTTAAATCGAAGGGCATTACCAGAAACTCGTAATGTCCATAACGGGTTCAAAAATCCGTCTTGGGTACATCCTCTGGCTTGATCCTTAACTGATGATATCCTGACCATAGATCAATTCGTGAGAAGACATTAGCTCCTTGAAGTTGGTCAAAAATATCATCTATCTTTGGAAGTGGATACTTATAGTGACCTTATTAAGCTCCCGATAATCAATGCATAGGCGCATAGAACCATCCTTCTTTTTCACGAACAAAACTGGTGCTCCCCAGGGTGATACACTTGGTCGAATGAAACCTTGGTCTAGTAAGTCTTGCAACTGAGTTTTTAGCTTCTTTAGCTTGACTGGTGCCATCTGATAGGGTGCCTTTGATATCGACTCTGTGTTCACCATTAGGTCAATTTCAAAATTGATTTCCCTTTTAGGTGGTAATCCAGACAATCCTTCAAGAAATACGTTCGAAAATTCCTTAATCATGGGTATAGTTTCCAACTGAGGTTTCTCTCCTTCTTTCTCCTTTATGTCCACGTTACTCAAGTTGATCTCTTCATCATCCATTAATAACTCAAATGAGTTCAACCTTACTGTAAATTCTCCCTTGAATACTATCTCATTTCCATCTTGATCCTTGAAATTCACTTCTTTTCGTCTACAGTCTACTAAAGCTTTAATGGACGTCAACCAACTCATTCCTAAGATCACCTCATATTTGCTCATTTCTAATATTATCAGGTCACACTTAGTGTAGCATCTTATATCTCCATGGGGCAATCCTTAAGCATTTCCTTAGTTGACATAACGCTTTTGCTGGGGGTCTTAACTCGAAAACTGGTAGCGATGGTATCTATGGGTAAGCCTGTTGGTCCTAAAAACTAACCAAGAGAGGGGGTGAATTGGTTAATAAAAAAAATTCCTTTAAGTAAACTTTATCAAATTCACCAACTTGATTAATCAAACAAAAATGGGTTTTCAAATCTTTAAAATAATAACTTTAATAAAAATGTTTATCTATAATGCGGAAGCAAACAAGTCTAATTTCTATAACAATTGTTAAGCTCAATCAAGAATATATTTCAAAACTTTTAGTCTCTGATTTAGTCTCTGCTTTTTAATTATTGTGACAATTAGTCTCTGAAACAGTCTCTGAAACAAGTTACAATAAACACAAACAAGTAACTATATACGAGAATTAAAGAGAGTAAGGTAGAAGAATTTGCAAAGCTATTTATAGAGGTTCCGCCTTGAGCGTCAATCCTCTCTTCCGACACCAAGCCGAGGATCCGGTTGTCTTTACTGGTATGTTCCACTATCTAAGAACAAATCAATGTTACAAGTTGTCTTTTGCCAAAGCACTTGGCTACAAATGCACTCAGTTTGATCTTCCTAGCTTCTTTCAAGCTAACATCAACCTACTGAGCCTACTTGTAACTCTCAATCTCACAAAGATTAAACAAATCAAATTGAGGAAATAATGATAAAGTATCCTCTAATATTTCGGTACAAATGAAAGTGAAAATGACAGTTTTTGCTTGTAAGCTTTGATCGTATGTATTCCTTCTTTTTCGTGTTCTCTGTATTCAATATATATCATCTTCGTTCTGATCATGCCTTTTTAATCACACATTCTCAAGCGGTTAGAACTTTCAAAAATGGATAAGCTTGATAATCTTCTAACGGCTAAATCATTGGAATAGATAAGCTTGATCCCTTCCTTTTCTGTTTCTAATTCGGATGACTTGCTGATAGAGTCTTCTTTCATTTGAAAATTTGAAAATCTTCGAGTTGTTTGTTCCAGACATCTTCCATCAAGATAAGAATAAGAAAACTTGTTGTTATCATGGTGCGTTATCTTAATTTGAAAAATCCCACGAAAATAGCAACAAAAACAAAACCGATCTTCTTGAAACATGAATCTTATGATATCCTCTGATAACATATTCTCTCATAGATATATTTCCATATTTTCCGTATACTAGTAGAATCTTCAGACATTATCCTTGAAAATCTGATTTCCTTTTGTAAGTACTTCATATTATGCACACTAACTTTCCTTTCAAGTGCAATATGTAGTATGTTCTTCCATTGTTCTTGAAAACGATCTCTATTTCGAATTTATTCTCCTTTGGATATTAAACCAACTTTGTGGAACATTATTGAATGTATTTCCTAAATACAATCACTTTGGTGCTGGGTCTTCATATCTATTATCATATTGTAACTCTTGTGAAATGCCTTCTGAAAAAGCTTTTGAATCTTCATTCTTGCTTAATAACCTTCCTTGAATACTCTCTGAAATATCCTCTGAGTTTGCACTCTTTTGTAAAGTATCCACGCAACACGTTATTTTGCTCTCTAAAATTGTTTCTGCTTCTTTTTTGCTCTTGAAAATACTTTCTGATTGGTATTTTCTTGTAAAACATTTTCATAAGAACTTGACATTCAATACACTTGTTAGTTAACATGTAACTCTTTTTGTTATCATCGAAATCCAAATAATGAGAATACTACTAAGAAAGCCGGTTTGTTTAGATAAATTAGCAGTGATAAAGGAATGTGTAGCTCCGGTGTTAAACAAAGCACAAGCGATTTGACTAGCTACATATATGTAACCTGTACTCGAATTTTATACTAATCATGAATCTTGTATACTTAAACTATCGATTTGTATAGAACCTTATACTTTCTAGGTTAAGAATTGAATGCATGAAACTTAAGAACTTGCATCATAAAGGTAAAGGAGTTTTCTGAATCTAACTTGTCACCAACTAAAGTCGGGATCATAATCTGTCACGCCCCAAGGGGTACCTTGAACGTGGCAGTTCATCGTATACAATACTAAAGACTAGGAATGACTACCTTAGTCACGTAAAGGCTTCCATATTATGTACAAGGTGTACATCACAACCAAAGGAATGCTGAAGTAGCGCAATTTATATTGATAATAATTATGTAACAAGGTAAGGAGAATACTTATCATAAAACATAAACATGGTAAATTACAATTCTTAGGGGTGTATCCCTCTATTTTCTTCAAATCAAAATTAATACACTTCTTAGAATTTCTAAAACACTAACATAGCATACATTACATATAAGGAACCTTACAAAATAACTTCATCTTATGTTCCCATTGCCTTCATAAAAGTTTAACATCCTTCCATGACTTCCTTAATGTCATGATCTTCGATTTAAGCCACTAGTATACCTGTTTCAACAAAATCTATGGGGGTATAAGCTTACAACTAGCTTAGTGAGATATTCATTTTCATTCGCACCATGGTTTCAAACAAGTTCATTTAAATTTTCATACATATGCTATGCATACAATGCAATAATCACGTGATTACACAAATATAAATAGTTATTTGGAAACCATATATATAATGGATTTATCTCTCCGTATCAAATGTTAAGGAATCAGTGTTGAAGATCTGCGACCTTCTACAGCTAGTACCTAGGTCCCCACCCAAAGCGTTTGTTTGGCATGGCTCCGAACCTATAGTTGCATTCCCCAGGCTATTTGGATTCTCTAGGAAGGAACATGGCCCGTGTCACAATACGATAACAGCCAATCCAACTCTACGTGTAAGAGTAGTAGCCTTTCGAAAGAGATGTGACTCGATGGATGCTATGCGTGAGCGTTCTATTTTTCTTAAGCCAAACCTTATTAAAGTTAATTTAGAGGACAATCAATCAATTTAATAAGCAATAAGCAATCATATAAGTAAATAAACAAAATACTTAAACAGGCAATTTGAAGTTGCGATATTCTTAATTCTTATTTCACACATAAGCATAGAATCACATATATACATATCCCTAAATTCCCTATACATATCTGTTTTTATTTTTTCTTAGTATACTAATGCTACTACTTTACAAGCACAAGCAAGGTAATGAAATTAAGAGGAATAACTTACTCGTCCATTTTGCGATCTTCTTAGTCGTAGTAATCCTCAGGAAAGGTAATCTCATATCATCGTCACCTAGACAAAAGAAATACTCGAGATAAGTATTTTATAGAAATTCTACTTAAACTTTCTAATTCTATTTCACTATGTTCGTCAAAATCGTATATAATGAAATTTCAATTTAAAATGGCCATAACTTGCTCATTTTAACTTGGAATTTTGCATATAATATATCGTTTTCTACCTATTCGAAAAGATCTATCCATTTCTAAGATTGTCTTTGTCATATAAGATCGTTTAGGTTCCAAAACTGTAGGGTACAGATTTAAAATGAATATTTCTAGATTTTACAAAACAATTTTCTAACTCAACTTCATTCAAAAATCCTTAAGTAAAAATATTTATATATATGATTGATAAATCCCTTTAATATATAGCTAAGCTCACTTTATATGCAAAAATTCTAATGATAGTGTCTCAATAATTCATTTTGAAGTGTTAAAACTTAACTTGACAAATTTCCTTGTCAAGTATTTTGAAGAAACTTTATATTTTCCTAGGTTATTGTAAATGAGTAAATTTTTTTTTATTTTCCTTATTCCTTTTTCCAAAACAAGTAAAATTTTCCTTTAACTTTGGTCTTTTATAATTTCTACTTCTAGTGATAAAAGATCAAAGTTATCAAAAGTGATTAAGTTGTTGAAAACCTTTTTATAAATTTACATTTAGAATGGTTTTAGGAAGTGAGTCTTGTCTTTTTATTTATAGAATTTTGGAGTGGAAATTAGATGTAAATAAATAAATTGAAAAAGAAAATAAATGAGAATGAAGAGAGAGAAGGGGGTGGACAGCAAACATGGGTGGAGAGAGAGAGGAGTGATTAAAAATTAACTCTGGAAGAAAAGTATAAGAGAAATTTGATAACATGTGATGTAGAATTTTTATGGGAAAAGAAAATTATAAGAAATAGGTATATAGGTGTAAGAAAAAGTAGAGATAGATAAATATTAATGAATAGTAGAAAAGTACTATGAATAGTAAACTAGACAATTAAAATACCGGTAATAATAAAAATATGCGTATAAATGTGATATCTATAATTTTTAGCTACTGAAAAATTATAAAACTGATATTTTTGAAAACCTTATATTTTTACGAGTCTATTCGTATTAATGGAATATTTTTTCCATCCAGTGTACCAGGGCACAGGTTTTAAAACTGATCCCATTCGGATCCGAATGACACTAGAAATTTGCGAATATGATATTTTTAAGCTTCCCTATATTATTACGAACTATTATCAACAATTATTTCCATTTCGTTGTTTACGATTTAAGAGCGCGAGATTACCAAATCTTAAACACTAAGGTATGTTGTAAGCTTAGTTGACTTTTAGGGTTCCGGTTTGATTTCTGGTTTTGTTGAGTTATTCGTAAGATCATAAAATTTTGGGCATTTGCCCGTATTATATTTTTAGTTTGACTTCTATGGTTTATCTCATTTTATTTGTGATTATTTAATAGTTTTCTGTTCTTGGGATTGTTTAACCGAGTCTAGGATTATGAGTTGACTCAGTTTGACTTTTGGTGAAAATTGAAATTTCTAATTCTAAAATTACCGAAGGATTTAAGATCTTAGTATTTGGTTGTCGAGCGTTATTTTGGATATATTGTTTTGATTTGCGTATTAGGAATCGGATAGATGATTTGATTGATGTACGGATGTCAAATTAACCGATAGTTGGATTTTCTATTTTGTTTTGAAGGTTCTCTTTTTCTCAAGATTAAGAATTCTCCTGTTTGACCTTATTTAGAATTTGGTTTTAACTTGGGTCGATTTTCGGGGTTTCGATTTTGGTGTTAGACTTCTAAGATTATTTCCTAAGAATTATGAAAATCTCAGGGGTTTATGCAATCTCAATCCAAAGCTGCTATCTCAGCTCCTTCATCGTTTGATTCTTCACATACCCACTGCCCTTCTAAGTTGTAAATCCTCATTCCATGGACAGCTGCTCTAGAGCAGCTTAGGTTGTTTCCCCCATTCCCACTTTTTGTGGATGTAGCTCCTCCAGTTGTACCAAGCGATCTAGCTGGGGCATTCTTCCTCTACGGGCATTCATTAGCAAAGTGCCCAGTTTGCTTGCATACAAAGAAGATGGTGGAAGCCTTCTTCGGGCAATCATTAATCTTGTGGCTAGGATCTACACAGAAATAACATTTGTGTTGGATCAGGGGGGCATCTCTTTGGGTATTGCTCTTCTTTACACTTCCAGCATGATACCTTAACCTTCGATGCTTCCTTTTTGCCACTAGCACTTCCTTTGTAGCTGTTGAAGGACTTAAACTTCTTGTTTTGGAAGCTAGGACCATAACTATCCTGAGTCCTCTTCTCAAACACAAAGGTTCTCTTCTCTGACACTTTACTCTTTCTCTTCTTAGCTCCTTTTATAATGCAAGCTCTTTCAACCAATTCATGAAGGGTCCTTAAATCCAATCCTTCCAATCGCATCCTCAAGTCCTCATCCAGGCCACTCAGAAAAACTTGCCTTTTTAACTCTTCAGTGTATTTAAAGGTTTCCGGTGTGTACTAGAGTAGGTGATTGAACTCGGTCTCATATTATTCTATCGTTCTTCCTTTTTGGGATATGTGAAGGAAGTCTCCACTGTACTGCACTCTCAAACTTCCAGAAAATAATTCTCCAAGAATTCCCTTCTGAAGGTTGCCCAGGTCACAGGTGGTAATAACTCTCTACTCTTCGATTCCAACCATATTCTTACATTGAATCTCAGCGTATAAGTGTCATAGTCCAGGCGGAGGTGATGTAGTACTTCGTAAGTAGCAAATGATCTTTCTATTTGTGCTAACCGATCTTCTGCTTCATTAGGTTTTCCAAAACTTCCATCAAAGTATCGATTACTTTTGATGAAATTTGGTAAGGAACTTCGATAAGGTCGAGGTGATGGTGGTGCCGGCAAGGAGGCAGTTTGGGATTCAGCTTCTAATAGTGCTGGTGCTTCTACTGTTGCTTCGGGTGCATTAGTAGCTGTTGGCGGCACATTCTGCGCGTGCTGCATGAAGTTGTTGACCAATCCTATTAATTGGTTAATAGCTGCCCAAACATCGCTTTGTTGATTTGGTGGGGCCGCTGGTTGGCCTACTTGTGGGTTTTTCGGCTCAGCTAGAGGGTTATTAGATGCACGATGTTCTCGTCTCCTACCTCTCTTATTTCGTCTGTTAATTAATCTTAGTTTTAGACCTGTTAAATCTTTGCAAGGAAAAAGATCGGAAATACCAGAAATTTACACAGGAGAAAAATTTCAAGGTAATCAAATCAAAAATCATTAAACCAAACATAAGAAACTTTTTATTACTTAATCAAAAGAAGGTAATAACCCTTACATAACCTGAGAGGGTTAAAACCAATCTAAACAAATGAACGTACATAGAAATAGGAGATAATAATTAAAAACATATCCATTAAAATAGAACATTCATGCATCACAGATAAGGATATGCTTATCCTAATCCTAAGAAAAAGGCTGTTGGACTCATCGGGAGGCGCTTAATTCCTTCTTTACTTCCTTCTTGAACTTTTCCTTCTTCATGGTGATGGTGTAGGATTCATACTCCGGCTAGTGGAACCCTTTTGCCTTTTGACAAATTTTGTAGATATTGGCTTACTGTCATTCTTTTTCCTTTGTATCTTGATGTAATTTCGGCTTGAGATGGCCATCCATCCTCTTGTGCATGATTCATATTCTCCTTCTGGTGCTACTACCGTGGTAGGGGTTCAAGACCTGCTCCTTAAGAATCCACTTCATAGATGTTCCTCAAGCACTGATTATTTCTCCTTCCTTTTTCTTCAAAGTCGGAGATCGTCATAGGGTTTTTTCTTGCAATCGTCTCCATGGAGACATCTTGGCTCAACCTACGAAGGGGTACTGAGCTAGGAACTAAGGAACTATCATCCCGAAGAGATGCGGATGGAGTTTCTTTAGGTTCTGGGTCCTTGTCTTGGTCTTCTTTGGGATCTCCTTCAATTTCTCCACTTCCCTCATTTTCATGGGCATTTCCCTTATTGAAGTCCTCTTCCGGGATTACATCCAGTTGCATTCCGATTGAATTTGGTGGTAGGGTGCTACATTCTGACGGCATTAGAACGATACGTTTATAAGCAGCATACCAGTAGAAACATTCTTTTGCATCAGCTGTCATGCCCTAAAGGGTATCCTAAACGTGACAGTCCGCCACACTCGATATTTAAACTCAAGTAAGGCAACCTTAGCCTTCCCATGAGTTTGAACATCGGGTGTAAGGCTCACTTTCAATATACAAGGACCATATTTTGCTTTGTAGTAGTTTAATGAGACATACATAGCAACCAGAATGTAAATCATATCTGTTTCCTTTAGATCTATTCTATTATATGAAACTAAGGGGCATACCCCCGTCAACAATGTTAAGAGTTCTTAGGCTCACAAAATCCCTTATGTTATCTTTCAAGCACTAATTCAGAAGACATGATTAGAAGTCCATGTCTACTTCTAGATCCCGTCCTCAACAAAATCTCCTTAATGTCTAAGAGCTGTACCTGATGTTTGCGGCTCCTCGAAGATAGCTATAAGTATTCATACTACAATAGGAAACTATTGGGGTATAAGCTACACTAGCTTAGTGAGTGAAAACTTCCATATCGCAATTAAGACATAACATTCAAGTAAGTGATTAATCATTCAAATGAAATGCATCAAACACGTGGATTCAACAAACATATGACCAGCTGAAAATCATGTGTGGATGGACTTGCATCCTCCATCCCGGGTTAGCAGATTAATGAATCCTACGGTACGATGCCGTTTAAGCTCACGGTCAACTGAACTATAATTTTGTTTTATGGATCACGATTAACCAACATATTCGCTTTATGGATCACGATTAGCCAACACATTCGTTTTATAGATCATGAAAAACCAACAAATGCTAATGCTCCATCCCCATCGTGATATGAATGAGTTCAAGTTTATAATTGATGTCTAATAATCAATTAACCCAATTCTTTTAAACAACCAAGCAATACTCGCAGACAATCATTTCTACTATACTATACAAACAATGAGTTATCACCCGGCTTCAATATTCTTTAAATCCAATTCCACATAACAACAGTAGACAAATATAATTCCCAAATAACCCCATCATGCATATTCATTTTTGTCTTTGCCTAGCAACTAGTGCAGCGATCGTTACAATCACAAGCAATAATTGAAATTGGAAGTAATACTCACTCGGCCATGGTACGCCGGTCTCTTAGTAACAATAATTGGGTGGTAGGGATTTGTCGTTCTCGGGATCACCTACAAATAAGAATAACCTAATGAGAACTTCATCACTTAACTAATTCAATCTATGCATCTAAACTAAGCCAAATCGTGATTCTCGCTATTTGCGGAAGTTCCAACTTAAAACGACCATAACTTGATTATTTTAATTCGGAATTTCGCAAATTTTATATCGATTTCTATGTACTTCGAAAGATCTATCTATTTCTAATATTAATTCCAAGTTTTGAAAAGATTAGGTCATGGAACAGAGGGATCAGATATGATCTGTAACCTTTTTCCATTTCCAAAAAATTGTTTTGCACTTGATTAAAATGTATCTAGTTGATGATACATGTGTATATAAAATATGAATGAGTTCCTAACATGAATGACATGTGATGAGTCCAAAATATGCATGATGTTGATGATTTTTTGATAATAAAAACTTTGAGAACTCCTAATTCTTACAATACTCCAACAATAACTACTTCTTGAATCCAATTTTCCAAATTTGGTATCTCATTAGTATTTCGGGATTTCATTCTTAGAATTTCCTTGTTATCTAAATAAAAATGAGTCTTCATCTTCTATGTTACCCAAGACCTCCATTTCTACATAAAAACTTACATTTTTCACTTTGCAAGTATGTTTTTAAATAAGCTTTTCACAAAAATCCGAATTTTAGAAAAATCCATTTCTTGCATGTTCCTTTGAGAAAACTTGTATAATGCATCAAAATTTAAAGCTTTACTATATCCATTACCTAAGGACTTCATTTAACACATAAACCATGCAATTTGATCTTGAATACTAGGTGTTTACATAGGCATCATCCAAAGTTACGAATTTAACAAATTGAACACTAACTCAAAATTTTACATCTTAATTCCACTACTTGTTTTACACATTACTCATATCTAAACTCATTTCAACCTATAAAAATCATTACTTAGTGATACCTATTACTTATACCCTTCATTTTTCATGTAAAATATGAGTTTCAAAGTGGTTTCAAGGATTTTTAAAATAGGTCTTACAAATCATACGAATTTTCCCTTGAACATTTCTAACAAAAATCTTTTCTTTTCAAGTTCCCTGTCTTATCTTCATAAAGATCTACCAACTATCACATTTATATATACAAGACTAAGCTTTTATGGACATTAATGCATGAAAACACAAAATATTCATATGAACATGAATGTCAAGAAAGATATGAGTGTCTAAATGCTATATCTACTACTCATGGTGCATGAAAATGAGTTTAAAGACATGAACACATATTTTCTATGCAAGATCTCTACTTTTACATGCATGAACATGATAATATTTCAAAAAAAGCTCATCAAACACAAGATCTACTCTTGTGATGGCTTGATATTCATGTATTAGCATTTTCTTATCCCTAGCACTTGCTCATGGGGATTTAAGATGAAAATACATATGAATGGTCTTGCCATTACAAGATTAAGTAGTAATAAAGCTTGAAATCATCACCTAAAGAGAGATTTGGTGAAGAAATGAAGAAGAAATGAACTTGAAGTGAGTGTGTGAGGGGGGTGTATGGCTCACGGCAATGAGAGGATAAACAGAGAGAGTTTTGTGATTTTTAGACAAATGAAAATGAAATGAAGGAGAGAGAAAGTTAAAGATTATTTATATTAAGTAAATTTAGGGTTTGTTTGAAGTAATAAAAGAGATAAAATAAATCAATTTGAAGGCATATAGGGGGGGAGTTGCACCGGCCACTTGGTGAGGGAGAGAGAGAGTGAATTGATTTTATTTGAAATTGAAATTTGTGTAATAAAATGTAATAAATGTAATAATTTAATAAGAAACAAAAATTCCTTGGAAAAAAAAATATAATGAGTAGCTGTAAGGATGTAAGAATAGGGCATGGGTAGTGTGCAGTATAGGTTGTACTTGTGAATAGTGGTAAATAGTAGATAAGACATCTACTTTACCGGTAGTAAGGAAAATACGGGGAAAAAGGCTATAACTGTAATTTTTATAGCCTAAAAAAATGTAAAATTTATTTTTTTTGAATTCCTTATAAAATTCCGATTCTAATGAATATTCTGGAATATTTTTTTGAGTTTCTAGTCCCAGGGCTCGTTTTTCCGTAATGGAGCTCGGGAAGGTCTGGAATAGAAAATTTTTCGAAATTAAAACTTTCTAAGGGTTGAAATATACTATATAACAATAATCTACATTAAATTATTCTATAGAGGTTCTTGTATATAGAAATCAAAGAAAAGCCAGACTTAAGGTTCCTAGGTTGCTTATACTAACCCTACTTAGGGTTTTGGTTTTCGATTTATAGAGTTTACCCGGTTATTAGAAAAACCGGGTTCACAAGCAATCCAAAATTAGTACAACTGAGGCACTTGAAATCCTTATGAATTTACGAGCCTAATGGTACTAATATCATATATCTAATGTTTCAAATCCAGGGGCACGTTTTTCGAAGTCTGTACCCTACCGAGTTTGAAATAGATAGAAAACTCGCTAATCTTATATTTTAAAGCGTTCCAGAATTATTACGACCCAAACTATACTCTTTGCTCATATTCTGCCCCCTAGGTGTGGGATTACGGGATTGTCAGGTTTAACCTACTAAGGTTTCCCGGAAATTATTGGCTTCGGTTTTCCGGTTAACTTCCCAGTTTAGAACGTTGCCAACTCAGAAGCTTATGTTTTATATTTGTACAACGTATTCAATTTGAAAGCATTCATTCATTATTTTATTTTCGTAGGTATTTTATATCTCTTAACGTTTTCGGAATTCTTAAATCAGGTTTTATATCTAAAGGTTTATCGTTACTTACTGTTTAATAAATTGTTTTTAGGTTCTATATTACCCGATTTTACAAATCAGGGTTAAGCATAGAGTCGTTACACGTAGTGGCTTTGGATTTGGGGACTATTAAGTTCTTAGGTTACTTTTAAGGATTTTCTCTTTGTTTCAGATTAAGGAATTTCTGGATCTGTTTTGGATTTCAGGTTAGTTGAAGTACGGTTTTAATTGGGAGTCATTTTCAAAGTTTATTTTAAATTTTTTTATTTTGGAATTATTTACTGAAATTTTCCAGGGCTTACATCAGCTTTCAGCCAGTTGCTGTGGTTTGCTAGCTTGTCATCCACAGTATATGTAGAGGGGTCCTAACTCGTTCCATGTTATAAAGTCAGAGATCCTTTGGGTTCCTTCATTCTTTAGATAAAGGTAATTTCTATAGCATGATTTCCTTATACATAAAAACCATCATCCTCTCAACTACATAAATTACTTCCACATCGCTCCACCTTTGTCTCCTACGGGCATCAAATCTCAGCTCTTCAGGCAGATTTCTCCATAGGGAATATTTCAAACCCTTCTTCCATAGCTAAAACATTGTACTAGCAGTTCGAGGTATTCCTATCAGTGCGAATTCTTCGCATAGGACTCTCAACCTAAGACGATAGTTTACAAAAGTCTTATCTGGGTCTTTAAGGAAATTTCAAGCTTTTTCCTTCACTCCAAGGAGGGTTAACTATCCAATAGAATAAAAATATGATCAGATCTTAATCTTAGGTTCTAGCTTTTTATTATCTATCTTTATGTCTATTTCTACTATCTTTTATCCTAAAACTTGCGCTCTGATACCAACTTAAACTGTCACTTTCCGAAGGGTATCCTAAATATGGCAGTCCGCTACACATAATATTAAAGCTAATGAATGAAAACCTTAGTCACGCAAAAGCTTTGATATCACGTGCAAGGCGTGCTTCCAATATTGTAGGAGACTTAAAGGGGTATTACGTTTAAGCAGATAATAAAAGCATGCAAGAACTTATAAAGGTAAACATGTAATAATCATTAAGATAAAAGTTTCTTACAACTTCTTAGGGGCATTCCCCCTTTCTAAAAGCCTTGCACAAACTAAGTCATCTTCAAAACATACATTTATATAACACAAGTCTACTATAGAGATATTTCTTAGAAGTCTACATCCAAAACTAAATATATAAACTTTTTTCCAAAAACTCTTAGTAGCTTTGGCTCATACCTGACAAAAAGGGCTTCTTGGTGCCAACCACAAGTAATCAAGTTGTAACAAAAAGCTATAGGGGTATAAGCAAAACTAGCTTAGTGAGATAACTCCTTACTTCAAAACATTCCCATAAAACATACAAGTATTTTAGACAATCATATGAGAATGCATCAATCACATGAGCAAACAAAATACACACGATTAACCGGAAACCATGTATAGCATGGATTTTATGCCCTCCATATGGGGGGTTGGGTGGTTACCAACCCATATAACGGTCAATAGTTGCAGAATTACCGGCTCATACTTATCCTATAGACTTTCCGGCTCCTACTCACCCATGTAGACTTTCTGGCTCCTACTAGTCACCACTACGAGTCCTCGTTTCCCCACACGAAGAATAGTAGCGAAAAATAAATGTGACTCACAATAAGTTATGCATGAATTATTTTTAATATTGGTTTATTCAATTATCGTCGAGTTCAAGTTAAAGGTGACCAAAGCAATATTCATCATACTATTGCAAGAGAACATGAGTTTTTCATCAATTTCTCTTTCGATATACTTATCTTCTATTCAACAACCACACCATTCAATCATGAATCCAAATCACACAACATTTATTCAATTATCTTTTTCCTTACTTTCTAGTGCTACTACTTACAAGCACAACCAAAGAAATGTAATTTGTAAGGGATTAACTCACTCCATGATGATCGCTCCTAGTTGAAATAATATTCAGGGAAGGCGATATCGGTTTCTTCTTCATCTAAACAAGATGAAATACCCAAAATGAGTCTTTCATAGAATTTCTATTTTGAAGATTCTAAATCTATCTTTAATTTACGGTAAAATCGGATTTAAAGGAAGTTCCAACTTAAAATGGCCATAACTTGCTCATTTTAATCTGGAATTTTGCAAATTATATGTCGTTTTCTACTTACTCAAAAAGATATATCCATTTCTAAGGTTACTTTTACTATAAAAGGTCATTTGGGTCTTGGATTAGAAGGGTATAGATCTAATACGAAAATTCCTTTCTTGAAAAATAAAATGTTCTAATCTGTCCTTTACTAAGGCTTGTTTATGTAAAACTCAAATATGTATATTTTTGAAAAGAATTCCTTATGTATATAAATATACTCATAATTTATGTATGAAGCCATAGGTGTTGTCTTTATTTAATTTATTTCCTTAAAACAACCTTTTCTAGTATTTTAGAAAATTTGGATTTGTTAACTTTACTTTATGTGGGTGAAGTAACTTATACATTTTTGGATGATTAAAATCTAATATGCTATATTTTGATTCTTTAGTTTATCAAAAGTGAGTTGAAAATAACGTTTGGTCTTTTGAGGTTATCTACAAAATTTATTTCTAGGAATTGAAAAATAGAGTTTCCAAAAGTTTTCTTTGGTAGTACTTGATGAGTTTATTCTTTGAAAATTTATTTTTCATGAGTTTCCAAAAGTTTTCTTTAGTAGTACTTGATGAGTTTATTCTTTGAAAATTTATTTTTCATTTTCCTTGTAAGTTGATTTTCTTGAAAACTTATTTAGCTCTTGGTTTAGAAAGTTGGTAAAAATAGTACCAAGTTACTATCTATATATCAAGACTTCTTTTGTTATTTGAAATGGAAATATCTTTAGACCTTGAAGAAACTTCTTTTTATTAATAGTTTGAAATTTCATGATGAGTTTACATGAACTTTTAAAAGAGATTTTTGAAAATATTTTCTAAATCTTTGGAAAAACGTTGATCAAATTTTATTTTTTCATAAAAAGGATTCATTTTTATTTGGACAACAACTTATTAACCATAGATGATATGATCATGTAGTTTATAAAAACTAAAAATATCACAAGATAAGATAATAAAAAAATATAAGAAATAAATAAGCATAACAATAATTGTCAAGTATTGGGAGCCTTAGGTTCTTCAAGGCTTCCCAGGACTAAGATTAGACTAGTCCCAAAAGAAAAAGAAAATTGTTTTGACTTGATGATGACAAGTCTAAGACTAGAAAGACTAGTCTTAAACAACTTGAAAGTAAATAAATTGTAAGGTAAGTAAATAAATTGTAAGGAAAGTAAATAAATTGCCATAACAAAGGAGCTTATATGCTCTAAAAGATATATATAACTACATATATATATTTAGTTAGATATATATGAAAACAACATAAAGAAAAATAGTTTCATGAACAAGAACAAGGTATGAATATATTGTTGCTTTCTTAACCTCCAGGGGTTTAGAAAACACACACTATGCTCATACTAAGTAAATGAACATAAGGAAAACTTAAAGAAGCATTACCTATGAAAGCTAAACTAGAGAGAGATTTGAGAGAACTTTTGGAGAGATTTTGAGAGAGTAAATGTAGTGTATGAAAGGTGTGAAGGAAATGGAAGGAAGATGTGGTATTTATAGGAAAAAGTGGAGGGTAATTTATGTTAATTAAATAAATGAAAAATAAAACATATTGAGGGGAAATGGCAAAGGGGCCGATGCATTTTTGAGTGGGAGAGAGAGCGAATTTTTTTTTTTTTGTATTTTTGTTAATGAAAATTAAGATATGAGATATGTGAAGTTGTATTGAAAATGAAGATTGTAAGAAAATAGGTGTATGGTTGTAAGATTAGGTTGTAAGAAAAAGTAGAGATAGATAAATAGTGTAACGTAAAGTAGATATGACAAATAAAGTAATGGTAGTAGGAAAATACTTGTATAATTACGATATATGATATTTTTAGTTACCGAAAAATTATAAAACTGACATTTTTGAAAACCTTATATCTTTACGAGTCTAACGATATATCCGGATTATTTTTACTATTCTGAGCCCTGGGACAAGTTTTCGAAAACTATATCCGATCAGGCTCAAAATGAATCACGGTTTAACTATATGATATTTTTAATCTTTCTCATGTTATTATGAACTATTCTACATACCAATCTCTCACTTACTCACTTAGGGTTATGAATATGGGATTGCCAGACTTGAACGGTTGCGTCCGACTAGGATTTTGTTGACTTTAGGATTTTTCGTTGACCTTCCAATTAGGGTTTAAGCTTAATGGATCATAAAACTTTGGGGGTTTACAGATTTCCTTGACGTCTTATCCTTAAAGTAAAGTCTCAAGTATTCCTATTTCAACAAAAATTTATGAGGGTGTAAGCTTACAACATGCTTAGTGAGATAATCCTTTTATTCGTATCGTATAACCATAACCAAACAGATTTATTAATTTCAAGCATATGCTATGCATGTTATGCAACAGGCACAAGATATAAGCAAGTATGTATGAATATTAGGAAACCATGCATAGAATGATTTATGCTCTTCGTGTCAAAGGTTAGGGAATTGGATTAGAGGGTCTCTACGATCTTCACTGTTAGTAGCACCTGCTCATGGTGATCCACCGGTGTGACTCACCCTTAAGGTCGTATTCCCCGTACGATTTAGTTCCCCTAAGAATATGTTGCACCACCCTAGCCCTTCTGATTCTTCGTGTAGGAGTAGTAGCTTTTAACATGTGACTCGATGGATGCAATGCATGCTCATTTTATTTATATCAAAGTTGAATATAATTGAAGCATGCTTAAAGGCAATCAAACAAGTATCATACACACATATGCAATATTGATGATATACTTAGACAATCACTCATCGGCTAGCATCCCTTGTCATATATCAATAGAAGCACATACATATATACCCATAATCCCATACATATTCATTTTATCTTACACTTACAAATCTAGTGCAAATATCTATAAGCATAAGCGAGGTAATGAATCATAAGTAAAAACTTACTCGTCCATAGAGCAGTCTATCATTCCCCTAAAGGGGGCCTAGAAAGATTACCCTATAGTTATCATATAAAGTATGCATCCAAGATATGAGAACTGTTTTGCAAGTCAGAGATTGCAAAACTCAACTCAATATTTGCTACACAAGTTTTAATCATATAAAAATATTTTGATATATAAGGAAATAGAATTCTTACAGTCCACCATAACCACAGAATCGGTGTCCTACCTCCCCTCCCCCCCAAAGGAAAGTAAAATAGGATAGATAAATTACAAACTATTATACAAACAATCTAATTCATTCTAAGACACTTCATATATTACTAAATCTCAAACCTAGGCACTAAACCTATGGATTGCATACTAGGTATATTTTCCTATCTTTAAGGACTTCATCGAAGAAGATCTCTCTCCACACCTCTTTAGCCCATTCACGGTGCTTTCCTGCATAAAAAACTACAGGAGTGTGAGCTAAACCATAGCTTAGTGAATAAAAAGACCAACCATACATTAAACAAATGCCAAGCAAGTTTTATTAACAAACATATGCAATGCAACACTTAACCATATGATATGCATAGTTTGGATGATTGGAATATAAACCAATGGAGATGTGCACTTTCTCTTGGGGGTTGAAGGATAGTTAAAGTCATTCACTCCCAAAAGAATTGAAGAACTAAGGAATGAATATTTCTTTTCAAACTCATTCTATTCATATATATATATTTATATTAGTAACATAACCTCAACTTCACCTTAGAAAGATCTAAGGAAGAAGGATTTCCTTTTCAAACTCCTTGTTATTTACTTATATATTATGATTATAACCTCAACTTCATCCTGGAACCTTAGAAACCCCACTAAGTACTAATATTCCATGGCCAATACCCATACAAGCAACATCCTTGGATGTCTATTAGTTTCTGGAGTATTAACAACCCTATGTGTAACCCCCAAAGTTTTTCTATAAATAAGTTTAAAGAGTAGAATTTAAAATCAATGAAGCTTTAATATAATTTGAATGAATATTATATTGATTAAATTCAATTACAATAGCTTTTATAGAATAGTTCAAGTAAGAATGGAAACTTAAAGTTTTGATTAAGCCATTTTAAGTAGTTATTAATTATCTTGCCCTCATATTGTTTTAGTTTAAGAAATTTAACTCCTAAATTATAAAGAATATCAATATAGATTTCTAAGAGAATTTTTTTAAATAGAATTTGCAAACCAAATTTATCAAACATGGCATTGATTCCTAAGTAATTGTTGAATTTAATGCATTTAGATGTGTAGAGGACAATTTGTGTTTAAATCAAGCTTATGTTAATACCTAAACTAAGCTTAATTTCTGTAAATTTATGTCTTTGACCCCACCATAGCTATTATACAACCACACACACAAAATAACTTTCAAATGCCTTAAAAGTCAAAGTTTTACTTTATGTATATGCATAATTATCTTCTATTTTGACAGAAATCACTCCTCTTCTTCATCTCTTGTATCCAACGTATTTCACACACACACACACACACTCTACAATTCTCTTCCAATTTATCTTCTCAAATCAACAAGAAAAATCAAATTAAACTTCTGCTATTAAGCCAAGACTCATATAATTAAGTGACATCTATGTAAACCCCCAAAGTTTTACTATCGGTTAAGCTTAAACCCTAATTAGAAGGTCAACCAAAAACCCTAAAGTCAACAAAACCCTAGTTAGATGCAACCGTCTAAGTCCGGCAACCTTGTGTTCGTAACCCAAAGTGAGTAAGTAAGATATTAGTATATAGAATAGTTCGTGATAGTATAAGAGAACTTAAAAATATCAGATTAGTCAAACCGTGATTTGTTTTAAACCCGATCGAATACAGTTTTCGAAAAGAGTATCCTGAGGCTAAGAGTAGTAAAAATATTTCGGATATACCTTTAGACTCGTAAAATTATAAAGTTTTCAAAAATATCAGTTTTATAATTTTTCGGTAGCTAAAAATATCAGATGTAGTATTTATATGCGTATTTTCTTACTATCGGTACTTTATTAGTCACATCCACTTTACTTTACACTATTCTTTACTATTCTACACTATTATTCTATTTCTACTTTTTCTTACTATCTATTCTTATAACCTATATACCTATTTTCTTATAATTTTCATTTCCAATACAACTTCACATCTCTCATATCTCACTTTTCATTAACAAAAATATATAAAAAAAATTAAATCTCTCTCTCTCTCTCTTTCCCTCATCTATGCATCGCCCCCCTCCTTTTTTTCCCTCAATTTATCTTATTTTTTATTTATTTTATTAACACAATTTACCCTCCACTTTTTCCTCGAAATACCACATCTTCCTTCCATTTCCTTCACACCTTTCATACATTACTATTACTCTCCCAAAATCTCTCCAAAAGCTCTCTTGAAGTTTCTCTAGTTTTTCTTTTTTCTTTTTTTTTTTTTATAGTTAATACTCTTTTAAGCTTTTCTTATGTTCATTTGCTTAGTATGAGCATAGTGTGTGTTTTATAAATCTATGGAGGTTAGGAAATCAACAATATGTTCATACTTTGTTCTTATTTATATATCTATTTTCCTTTATGTTGTTCTTATGTATAGCTAAATAAATATATCTATGTAGTTATATATATCTTTAAGAGCATATAACCTCACTTGTCATTGCAATTTATTTATTTTCCCTTGCAATTTATTTACTTTCAAGCTGTTTTAAGACTAGTATTTCTAGTCTTAGACTTGTCTTCATTAAGTCAAAACAATTTTCTTTTTCTTTTGGGACTAGTCTATTTTTAGTCCCAGGAAGCTTTGAAGAAGCTAAAGCTCTCAATACTTGACAATTATTATTAATATGCTTATTTATTTTTTATATTCTTTATTAACTTATTTTGTGATATTTTTATCTTTTGTAAACTACATGATCATATTCATGCATGGCTAATAAGTTGCTGTCTAAATAAAAAGGAATCTTTTTTATGAAAGAATAAAATTTTATTAATAAATAAATGTTTTTCCCAAGACTTAGAAAAATGTTTTCAAATAAATCTCTTTTAGAGGTTTATATAAACTCATCATGAAATTTCAAACTATTAATAAAAGAAATTTTTTCAAAGTCTAAAGATATTCCTTTTCAAATAATAAAAGAAATCTTGATATAGAGATAATAACTTGATACTATTTTTACCAACTTGCTAAACTACGAGCTAAATAAGTTTTCAAGAAAATCAACTTATAAGAAAAATGAAAATAAATTTTCAAATAATAAACCCATCAAATACTACTAATGAAAACTTTTAGAAACTCTTTTTTTTTTTTTAATTCCTAGAAATAAAATTGGTTAATAACCTTAAAAGACCAAACTTTATTTTCAACTCACTTTTGATAAACTAAAGAATCAAATATGGAATATTAGATTTTGATAATCCAAAAATTTATAAGTTACTTCAACCACATAAAGTAAAGTTTAACAAATCCAATTTTTCCAAAACCTATAAAAGGTTGGTTTGTGGAAATTAATTAAATAAGATAACACCTATAGCATCATGCATAAATTATGAGTCTGTTTATATGCCAAAGGAATTCTTTTCAATTATATACATATTTAGGTTTTACTTAAAGAAGCTTTAGTGAAGGAAGGATTAGAAGATGTTGTTTTTCAAAAAAGGAATTTTCATGCTAGAGCTGTACCTTTATAATCCGAGACTCAAACGACCTTTTATGGTAAAAATAATCTTAGAAATGGATAGATCTTCTAAAGTACGTAGAAAACGACCTATTGTAAGCCCTGGAAAATTCCAGTAAATAATTCCAAAATGAACTTAAAAAATAAACCCTAAAAATGACTCCAAATTAAAACCAAAGTTTAACTAGTCCTAAATCACGAACGAATCCAAAAATTTCTTAATCTTGAGAAAATGAGATTCCTTGAAAATAAGAAAAGAACTCAACAGTCTTCAAATTCAAAACCATTATGTACAACAAATTCCATAATTAACACTGAATTGTAAAATTGGGTAATATAGAACCCAAAAACAAATTATTAAAAAGTAAATAACGATAAACTTTCGGAAATAAAACTCAATTCAAGAATTCCGAATACGTTGAGAGATATTAAATACATACAAAAATGAAATTTAAAATAACTATCTCAAAGTAAATATGTTGTATAAACATAAAAGTTAGTTTCCAAATTGACAAAGATTTAAACTGGAAAATCACCCGGGAACCCTAAGTGGAATATAGTAGTTTAAGTCCGGCAATCTCGCGCTCTTAGCCCTAGAGGACGAGGCGTAGTTTAAGTGTAGAATAGTTCATAGTAATATAAGGTCGCTTAAAAATATCAGATTGGTAAATTTTTGACCTATTTCGAACTCATTTGGATACAGACTTCAAAAAGCGTGTCCCGGGGCTCGAGATATAAAAAATATATCGTTGATGCCGTTAGGCTCGTATTTTCATAAGGATTTCAAAAATATCAGTTTTATAATTTTTTCGATAACTAGAATTATCTGATTTTGCGATTTTATTCGTATTTCATTACTACCGGTAATTAATTAGTCTTTTGCACTATTCACCACTATTCATTACATAATTTTATTATTCTTATATACCCTTGTATTTTTAGATAAATATTTTATATATCATAGAAAATTTCGTTTTTCCAAAATTTAGTTCATTTCGGGTTTATACGGGATCAGATTCTGTTTAAGACTCGATACTAAAAATAAAATAAATTAATCTAATAATTGGAAAATATTTGGAATTTTTTTTATTTTCATAAAATATTTTTTTATAATTTTTCGGGTTATAAAAATATCAATTATAGCTCATATTCGCGTATTTTAATCATACTGGTAACTTATTTGCTAATTCACTAAAATAAATAAATTAATTATCTTATTTTAATTATGAAAAATATGCTACAAATATTTGGAATGAATTTTCTATTTATTTTTATTTTTATTTTATTTTATTAAGAAAGTACTCTTACAACCCATACCTTTAAGTTCACCTTTCACACATCACTTCTTTTTCACTTCAATCTTTCTACACTTTATTATATCACTTCATGGCAGATTTTTCTCTTCTTTATGGCTGCTTTGTCTCTTGAAATACTCTAAAAATTAATTAAAATAATCCTCTTTCAATCCTTCTTCAAGAAGCTACACTTACACATTAATTACACATTTCAATTTCAACTCAAAAACCAACCAACTTCCCTTCCCTCTCTCTTTCACTTTCATGCCAGCTATGGGACATCTTTGGCTGCCCATTTCTTTTTTTTTTTTCTCATTTAATGTGTCTTTAACTCATTTTTATCTTTCTCTCTCATTCACACATTAACCCTTTGTCATTCTTTACACTTTTCCTCTCTTTTTCCTCTCTTTCTTTCTTCTTTTGCTCTTGGTCTTACAAGAACACTTGCTATCCCTATTTCTTATATGAGCTTCCACACTTATTTCTTCAAGATCCTTTGATAAAAATCTTGTCCAAAGCTTCCATAGGTAATATAGGTGAAGTATAGTGAGAGTTTCATGCATCAAATGACTTTCCATAAACTTAAAAGCTAAGGATGATGATGCCAAAATGAAACACTCCTCTTATTTATAAGTACTCTCTTGTAATATTATTATTTTCTTGTTAGAAGTAGTTATATTTTGTAGATCTAGTTTTTATGTAGATTTGATTATGTTTATGTTTAAATCTATGAGTTTATAGTTTACTCTCATGGATTTCTTTTATATTTATGTTCATATTAAGTGTAGATCTTGGTTTTAAACTTGCATAAAATGGTGAAATTCGTATCTAGGCAAGACCCATTTTTAAAAACTTTTCAAGTATCAAAATGGAGTTTTTACTTGAGATAATGAATGCTTAATGTATATATATCATCAAGACTTTATTTTATATGGTTCAAAGGTGATTTTCAAAGATTATTTTTCAAAACAAAATCCTATTTTCGGATTTAGGCCAAGGCATAGTTTAAAAACATGTTTTCTAACTCAAAAATGAAGTTTTTATTCAAGAAATGGAAGGCTCTTAAGATAGGATAGGTAAAGGATGATTTTTCCTAAGCTTAGATGGATTTTATCAAAAGATATGTCCAAAAATAAATTTGGTAAATCCAGATCTCAACCAAGACCAATTTTGAAAACCCATTTTTCAACACCAAAATGAAAGTTTTGTTTAAAAAATGGAAGACTTATGGAATAGGTATCAATAGGAGATGTTTTTGATAAGTAAATGATAGATCTACTAGTAGAGATTCTCAAAAATAGGAAGAGATTACAAAATATGAAATTTGAGTTTTATCCAAATTTTGTAAATTCGGATGATTCTAAAACCATGCCTTAAAAACCCTTTTATCAACTTCAAAACTTGTGTTTTATATAAAAAATGAAGAGTTTAGGTCATAGGTATCATCGAGTAATGATTTTTATAAATTAATATGGGATTTGGTAAGAAAAAAATGTAGAACAGGAGTAAAAAATGAAGTAGGAAAAATTTGAGTTGCTAGTCAACTTAGGAAATTCGTAATAATGGAGTAATTGTATGAAAACCCATACTTTTCAAACTCAAAATAGAAGTTTTATTAAAGAAATGAAGTCCTTAGTGGCTAGGTATGTTTGAGCATTAATTTTCTAAGTATCAATTGATTTTTACTTAAAGGAATCACCACCAAAAACAATTTTTACCAAATTTGGATTTTCGGATGAACCAATTTTAAAAACATGTTTACAAAATATAAAATGGGAATTTTTATTGAAAAACAAAGGTCTTAGGGAATATACATGATAAAGCTTAATTTTAACAAAAGTAAATAAAATTTATCAAGGAATTTTTCTAAAAGCAAGTGGGGATTGTCAAGAATACAAGACTAGCCTTCTAAGTTGATTTTTCATAAAGTCTTACAAAGAAAAGGTTTTCTAAAGATTTCTTTTATTAAATATCATTAAGAACATGTATATATACGTCTCATGACATATTATTTATGATTGTAACTTGCTCATATTGCATGTATACTTGCTTTGGATAGTAGAAACATTACAAACATTCACAAAACTACTTTTCAGAATTGAATTTCGCTACTGATCAGAACTGATAAGACCTTTTCGAAGCTTCAAAGTTTTCAAAACTTAAATATGATATTATAATTAGATAGATCTTTCGAAGTAGATAGAAATCGATATATAATTTGCTAAATTCCGAGTTAAAACGACCAAGTTATGGCCATTTTAAGTTGGAATTCCCACTTAGGACGAGAATTACAAATTTGATAGTTTGTATGAGATAGTTTGAATTAGTTAAGTGATGAAATACTTATTAAGGTATTTGTTCCTTTTAGGTGATCCCGAAATCGACGATTCCCTACCACCAGATTACTTTTACTAAGAGACCGGTGATCCAATGGCCGAGTGAGTCTTCTTCTTATTTTATTACCTTGTTTGTGTTTGTAGCTAGTTGCATTAGAATTATAGGAATAAGATAAAAACCGATATGAATGGGGATGGGATAGATAATGAGATTTTTATGTATGTATGCCAAAGAATACTAAAGCATATCGAAACCATGATTCGATTGGGTGCACTGTTCATATTACTTCTATTAAGTGTATGATGTTGGTTGGTCACTCTAAAGAATGTATGAATATTTTGACCTAAGCAAAAATTAAATTGGTCATGCATCGCACGAACATGTTGCATTTGGTAGCATGCTACTCCTACGCAGGTCGATCGGTATGGTCCGAGGACTGGTTTGGATAATGAGACCCGATATTAGAGCTCATTCATAGGAAACTAAGGCGCATCGGGGATGCATTCCATGTGTGAACCTAGCCGAGTCGGGTGCTATGAGCCAAGGGCTCGGGGACTAGCAGCAGTTGTGTAGACTTTCAATACCATCCCTAACCCAAGATACGGGGGCGTAAATCCATTATGTGTATGGGTTTAGGATATCCATACATAATTGTTTGCTCATGTGTTTATTCATGCATAGCATATGAATGATTTATAACTTGCTTGTTATGATACGAAATTAAGGGAATTCTCACTAAGCTAGTGTAACTTATACCCCAATAGATGTTTGAATGAACAGGTTAACTCAAGAATGCTACCTGGGGACCAAGTTGGTTGGAGCCGAGTATGACTTTGAGATTCTGGTAGGAAATAAGAATGCTTGAAGATGTTAGCTAGATTTTGTGAATTTCGTTGTAATAGTTTTATGTAGTGAAATCTTTTGATGAATTGAAATTGAAGTATAGTGATTTGTATTCCCTTTACATTGTTACTCAAGTTGTATTAATATAAAATGTATTACTCCAATGTGTCTCTTCCATGTGTTAGACGCCTTGTATATGGTATGGAAGCCTTCGCGTGACTGAGGCGGTCATTCCTAGGCTTTAATATTATGTACGGTAGACTGCCACGTTTAGGGTACCCTTCAGGGCGTAACACATATAATATGCGAAATTCCGAGTTAAAATGAGCAAGTTATGGCCATTTTAAGTTAGAGTTTCCTTCAATCTGATTTTTGCCGCAATTTAGAGTTAGACTTAGAATCTTTAAAGTAGAAATTCTATGAAAGACTCATTTTGGGTATTTCATCTTGTTTAGGTAAAGAAGGGACTGATATCGCCTTCCCGAAAGATTATTTCGACTAGGAGCGATAGTCATGGAGTGAGTTAATCCCTTACTAATTTTGTTTCCTTAAATGTGCTTGCAAGTAGTGGCATTAGAAATTAAGGAAAAATAAAAAGAAATGTTGTGTGATTTAGATATATTTTGAATGAAGTAGTTGATAAAAAAAAGCTAAGTATATCGAAAGAGCAATTGATGAATAATATATGTTTTCTTACAATGGTATGATGAAAATTGTTTTGGTCACCTTTAACTTGAAATCGACAATAATTGGATAGACCAATATTAAGAACAATTAATGCATGACATATTGTGAGTCACATTTATTTTTTGCTACTATTCTTCGTGTATGGAAACGAGGAGTTATAGTGATGGTTAGTAGTAGTCGAAAAGTCTACATGGGCAAAAGTCTGTAATTATTGATGGTCGTATGGGCCGGTAACCACCCAACCCCCAACATGGAGGGCATACAATCCATGCTACACATGGTTTTCGATTAATTGTGTGTATTTTGTTTGCTCATGTGATTGATGCATTCCCATATGATTGTCTAAAACACTTATATGTTTTATGGAAATGCTTTGAAGAAGGGAGTTATTTCACTAAACTAGTTTTGCTTATATCCCTATAGCTTTTTGTTACAGTTTAATTACCAGTGGTTGGCACCAATGAGCCCTTTTTGTCAAGTACGAGCCAAAGTTACTAGGAGTTTTTGGAAGAAGTTTACATATTTTAGTTTTGGGTGTAGACTTCTAAGAGAAATCTCTATAGTAGACTTTTGTTACATTCATGTATCTTTTTAAGATGGCTTAGTTTAAACTAGGCTTTTAGTACGGGTGAATGCCCCTGAGAAGTTATAAGAAACTTTTATCTTAATGATTATTACATGTTTACCTTTATAAGTTCTTGCATGCTTTTATTATCTGCTTAAATGTAATACCTCTTTAAGTCTCCTACTATATTGGAAGCACACCTTGCACGTGATATCGAAGCTCCTACGTGACTAAGATTATCATTTATTAGCTTTAATATTATGTGCGACGGATTACCACATTTAGGATACCCTCTGGGGCGTGACAATCTATTCTTTTGCCTTGTTAATTTTATAAGATATGTAAGTATAGGTTAGAGTTCTTGTTAGTTGCTGGTATATACATGGTTGTTATTAGTTTTTGTCACGCCCCAAGGATACCCTAGTTGTAATAAACAAGATGCACTTGAATATTATTACTAGTTTACCTTCTGAGAATGACATATTTTCAATAAACAGGATCTTTTAGTTGCTTTGATAAGAAGAACAAGCATACATAAGACATAAATTAGTAAATAACTGTCATCCAAAGTTTGAGAATAATAATAATATTACAGACGATAACAATTCTATAAAATCCTCCAAATACATAACTAAAGTTTCTAATGCTAAATTGTCACGCCCCAAAGGGTACCCTAAACGCGACAGTCCACCACACCGATATTTAAACTCAAGTATGGCATCCTTAGTCATCCCATAAGTTTACATATTGAGTGTAAGGTGTACTCACACAACTTTTAGGATCACACTTTGATTCGAGTAGTCTTAAGAAAGCATACATAGCATTAAGAATATAAATCACAACAAGATAAATAGTTAAACTTTACAAAAGCCAAGGGGGCATACCCCCGCCAAAATAATAGGAGTCTACATCGTTTAGCTCCAATTACACATATCTGAATTTACATTAAAGAGATTTTCCTAGAAGTCCACGCCTATACTAGGTCCCGACTTCCTCAAAAGCTCTTTAATCCAATGTAGTAAACCTGCACAAAGTGTCCTCTCGGAACATCCAAAAATAGGAACACTGCAACAAAAACTATTGGGGTATAAGCTAATTGCTTAGTGAGATTCATTTTCCAAGTAACATACTCGATCAAGCTAAAATATCTATACAAGCAAGTTATAATTAAGCAACCATATGAATGCACAAGCAAATGAGCAAGCAAGCATATGACTTTCCGGTAGTCATAAGTGAATGAATTTACGCCCTCCATTCGGGGTTTGGGGTAGTTCATAAGTCATGCAACTACAATTCCAAGTTGGTCCATAAGACATGCAACCATAGTCCCAATCTTAAGTGGGGTGGTCCATAAGACATGCAACCACAATTTTTAATGTTGGTCCATAAGTCATGCAACCATAGTTTCATTATTTGAATGGGGTGGTCCATAAGTCATGCAACCCTAGTCCCCTTCATTAAAGACCCGCTGCCTCCCAAATACACCTTTGTCCCACCAAAGGCATACTCGACAATGATATGACTCACTACGTGATATGCATGTACAATTTATTCATATAATCATGGTATATTAATTAGATAATTTAAAAGTGACCATACAAATTTCAGACATTCCAAATCTATACTAGCTCATACAAGATTATTGCAACAAAGCTTGCCTCGATATACTTATCGTTCATTCATGCAAGTTTAGATCACCATTCAATCACAATTTTATCTTTTCCTAAGTCTAATGCCACTACTACTACAAGCACATCCAAGAGCATAATTAATTGAGAAATGAACTCACTTGTCCATGTAGTGAAAATCCACTAGTCGTAATAGTCCTCGGGAAGTGGTAACCCGTCCTCCAATTCACCTAGGTACAAAGAATACCCTCAATGAGTATCTCTTATGAAGTTCTATTAAACTTAACAATTTTATTTACTAAGTTCGTCAATTTCCGTCTAGGTTGAATCCTTAACTTAAAAAGGTCATATCTAACTCATTTTAACTCGGAATTTAGCTTATAATATACCGATTTATACCTACTTCGAAAGAGCTATCTATTTCCAAAGTTAATTCAAACATTTAAGGTCATTTAGGGGTCGGAAACATACTGTACAGTAGGGTTGCGAAAATTCCAAGATTTGAGCCTTTGTGAAAAATTGCCATATCTACTCTATTTAACTACTTAGACCAATTATTTTAGTCCTAAACTTGCAAGGAGATTCTCAAAACAAAATTAAGAGATTACACACTTATCTAATACCAAACATAAAGTTCAAATGAAACTTCTAAGAATCCATTTTCATAAAACCGAAATTTACAAGTCAAAACTCATTGTCTTGTTTTGAGTAATTCCTTTACTAAAACTTACTTAGTTCAATGAAAATAATTTTCCTATATTATATATCATCAAAGCATTCCATTTTCAATATAAAATACTTGTTTTGAGATCTAAAAGAAGGTTTTAAAAATTGGTCTCCCCATAATTACGAATTTCCTCTTTGAAGTTTACAATGAAACAAGACCTAAATTTTGTCTTTTACAAAACACTTGATTTAAGCAATACCTTTTAGGAAAACTCATTTAAACTTATGAAAATTCATTCCTTAAGATATCTATACCAAGAGCCCTTATATTTTTGTCTAAATCTTCATTTTAAAGTTGAATGATGGGTTCCAAAAATAGGTCTTGGTCTTGAATCCGAATTTTCATAAATTTATTTTGGACATATCTCTTGAGAAAATTCATCAAAACTCATGAAAAACAACCCATTACATATTATATCTCAAGAACCCTTCATTTCTTGAATAAAATCCTCATTTTTGAGTTGGAAAACATGTTTTTATTTTAGGTCTTTGTCTTGATCCGAAAATACAATTTTTGTTTTTGAAAATAAACTTTGAAAATCAACTTTGATTCTTGTAAGATGAAGTCTTGATGATATACATCCATCAAACCTTCATTTTCTTAACAAAAACTTCCATTTTAAGACTTGAAAGAGGGTTTTTAAAATAGTGCATTGACAAGTTACGAATTTTACTTTTTCATTCAACTTGAATCTAAGATCTACTCAAATACAACCATGAAACATAAGAAAAACTTAGTAGTAGCCTTAAACTTCTAGATCTACACATAAACATAACTAAAGCTTGGTAAAACTCTAGATCTACAAGTATCACAAAAAAAGAAGATAAACAAGCCTTCAATAACAAAAATACTAAGAACAAAAGAGATCATCATCTAGAGGAGTGTTTCAATTCTTGGCATCATCATCCATAGCTTTTAAGCTTGTGGAATGTCCTTTGATGCATGAAACATCCATGGTATCATCCTAGAACATCTTATAAAGCAAAAAGGGAAAGATTACCTCAAATATTGCAAGAAAATATGTGGGAGCAAGAAATAAAAATGGTGGCAGCTTGTTTGTGAAGAACAAGCCAAGAAGAAGAGAAAAGAGAGGGAAAAAGAGAGAGGAAAAATATAGGGTTTGTAAAGATGAAAGAGGAAGGAATGAGATGTTTAAATAGAGATAAATGTGTGTTAAATAATTTAAAAAAATAAAACAACAGCTGCATGGAGAGGGGGGCTGGCGTGATTTTGTGGTGTAGGTGTGTGTAGTTTGATTTCAATTGCATTTTTGAAAGTGTAACAAGTTGCTCCATTTATAACTAAAAGAGACTTTAAAATATCAAATAAATAATTAAAAATAATGAAAAGTGGCTAATTTTGGGGAATGGGCAGCTGCAATTTTGGGAAATGGAAGTGTAAGAAAAAGCAAAAGAAGACATAATAATGTGTAGTAATGATAATGTATGTGTACTTGAGATATGGGTTGATAAAGTGGCTTTTTGAATAAGAAAATATATAAAATAAATTAAGAAAAATATTTTTATTTAAGTGGCAGAATTTTTATGATTTAAATAAAATAATCAATTAAATTATTTTTAGAAATTTAACAATTAAGTTACCGGTAAGAGTAAAATAAGCTTATATGAGCTATAACTGATATTTTTAGAATCCGAAAAATTATAAACTTGATATTTTTGAAATCCTTATAAAAATACGAGTCTAAAAATATTAAAGATATATTTTTAATTTTCCGAGCCCCGGGACACGCTTTCCAAAGCAGTATCCAAACGGGTTCGAAATAAGCCGAAAATGAACCAATCTGATATTTTTAATAATTCAAATATTATTACGGACTATTCTAAACACTTTAATTATTTTTCGACTCCTCGATTTACGAACTCGGGTTTAGGATCTAAACTGTAGGGTTTTACTCAAGATCGTTGACTTAAGGTCCCCGGTAGACTTTCCGGCTTAAGGTTTAGGGCTTAGAAAACAGGGGTTTACATAAATACTTGTAACTAAAAATAGAAATATAATCTTATGCCACACTACTCCTTAAGCTCCAGCTTCTAAATTCTTATCGGGACCATGCTCCTAGAAGTAATGAGCCAAGGTCGCAATGTGAACCTGAAGAACTGTTGGAATGTGAGCTAAACCACTAGTTCAGTGAATAACCAGAACTTATCACATATCAAACAAATTTATTAGCAATCGTATGAAATGCATCAATCAAGCATGTGTACAAATACAAGTCTGGATAACCTAGAATCCAAACAGGATGAAGATTTACGCCCTCTCATCGGGGTTGAAGGATCACAATCCATGGCATACCTACCCAGGAGAGACTAAGCTTTCAGGAAAACAACAATACACACTTTAATTGTCTCTTTGAATTTATTATGTCTTAAACACTCATTTCCTGTTTAGCTTTAGAAACTCCACTAAGTGTTAGTCATTTTCAAGCAATAATATAAGCAGCATCCTTCATTTACCATTTAGTTCCTATGGTATCAACAGAACAAAGGTAATCTTGCAATTAACTAATAGCTTCTTTGCTTAGATAAACCAAGCATTACCAAAGATCCGAAACACTAACACGTAGTAGGCTACCACTTACTCAAATGTTACTTTATGCAAGACATGCAATGCATGTTTAATTTTCTTTATGGTACCAGTAGTTTAATTCAAGTTGAAGGCGATCAATCAATTTATAGGCAATCAATCAAGTTACACATCCAATATAGTCATATAGAATTTTGTTGTTATTATTATTAGAGTGTCTTGGCAATCAATATTTCATTCATAAAATAGTTCCCATAAACCCATACAGTACACTTAAGTTGTTATCTTTTATTTAAGGTCCGCTAAGTTACAAGCACATACAATATAATAAGACTGAGTTACCCACCTGCTCATGTCGACTAGTTGTAGTAGTCGTCAGGAAAATCCTCACAAGTATCAAGATCACCTATTGAGATGATTCATATATTCATTAATATCACATAAATTATATGATTAAACTCTTATGAGTGTCTATGTGTCATATATTGATGTTGGGTTTTCATTCTATTACTATATTGATTTTTTAGTAATCTTATGATAATCAAGTAGTAGTTCATATTTATTTTCATGTTATTTGTCTTGATCTCGTTTGATACTTATATATATATATATATATCGGGTACTCTAAAATTTGATATTTAGTTAGTTCATTTTTATAGTTATTATTGTTATGTTTGTATTGTTCCTTATTTGACTTAGTATAGTAACTCGTATTTATTTATTATTGTTTATAACTATCGATTTTCTTTTGATTTACTTGATATAATTTTATCGTAATATAAAGATATCTCATTATTCATAAATTTAGATTATTTAAATTTTCATTCTTATACATATGTCTATATGTATGCATTTAAATAAATACTTGGTAATTACGATACTTCTAATTTTTCTTGTAAAACATATTCAATTCATCTATAATGATAATAAAATTAGCAACATTAAGATTTGATAAATTTAAAAATTATTTTAAAAAAATTAATATTATCTTTTTGTTGTTATAATAATAATAATAATAATATTCATCATAAAATTAAGATTAATAGTAATTCAAAAATCCTTACCCATTAAAGTTAATACAATAGTAATATTATTAAATTAGCTTTAAGCTTAACTTTTGGGTTTTAATTATGAATATTAAGTATAATAATATCTAAAAATGATAATTCCAGCAATATTATTAATCAAAATACCTTTAATGGTATTAATAATATTAACAACTATAATTGTAAAACTTTATGGACTTTAATTAAATTAGTGATGGTGATTGTATATTATTAGTAATCTTCTCATGATATTATTAATATAAATAATATATAATGACTATATCAATATTTCTAAAAAAATATCATAATATATTACTTAAATGCTATATATTTGATAATATAGAAAATTTTTAGTTTTAAATTCAATATTAAAAAAATTTCATTACTATATTACTAACAAATAATAGTATTCTTAATAATACATAAAATAAATAAATAAAAATAATAACAGCATTATTAATATTTGTAATATTAATTATTATATTATTTAGTTTAAATAATTCGGTTTTAAAATTTATTTTTTTTTTTTTATAAAAAATGGGTTGCCGAGAGGTATACGAGGTGGAACACGCCTGTGTTCCTCCCGTACTCAAGCAAAAATGCGAAACACGGCTAGTGCATGGGGAGAACCAGCCCATGCTCATTTGGGAAGAAAACCCTAGAACTATTCATCTGTCTTCAACCTCAGTTTGATCACATTTTCTCACACCCTAAAGAGTATCCTAAATGCGACAGTTTGCCACACTCGATATCTAAACTCAAGTATGACAACCTTAGTCACTCCATGAGTTTAAACATCGGGTGCAACGCTCACATCATCATATAGGGAACCATACTTTGAATCGAAATAGCTTAAGAAGACATACATAGCAATAAGAATGTAAATCATAATAGTTATATCCATATTTAATCTATTACATGATCTAAGGGGCATACCCTTGACAAAATATTAAGAGTTCTTAAGTTCTCAAAAGTCTCTTACAACAACCATTATATATATCGATTTAGGAGATTCAACTAGAAGTCTATGCCTATATCTAAGTCCCGACTTCTTCAAAAAGCTCCTTAAGTTCCAAAAGCTGTACCTGAGAAAAGTGGCCTCTCGGGGATAGCCATAAATATTCATACTGCAACAGGAAACTATGGGGGTATAAGCTTATGAGCTTAGTGAGTTTTACTTCAAAAATTAAATACTCAACAAGCAATATATAACAAACAAGTTATATTAACAACCATATGAAATGTATAAACACGTGAGCATACAATACATAAGACCTTTCGAAAATCTTATGTTGAATGGATTTACCCCATCCATTTGGGGTTAGGTGTTTCAGGCCCATACGACTATAGATTTCAATTTTTCTCATTTATATTGTGGTTGATACAGGTTCCTACCCACACACATTTTTAATTCCGGCCCTTACGCCAACATTTCAATTTCCGGCCATTACACCAACATTAGAGTTTATAAGCCTCTCGTTGCCTAGCTATTATGCCTTCTTCCCATAAAGGTATAATAACCTATGCAATGTGACTCACATATAGTATGCATGGCCAATTTGATTATAAGATCATGGTATATTAATTTAATAATTTATGGGCGATCATAGATATGGCAGACACATCAATTATATACTAAGTCATATAAGTATTTACAACAAGCTCATTTCGATATTCTTATCATCCATTCACCCAAGTAGAACTCATTTACATACAATCAATTTTTTATCTTGCCCTAATTCTAATGCCACTAACATTACAAGCACAATTACAAGCATAAAATTTAAAGATGGTGAACTCACTTTGCCATGGCGTGAAAATCCACTTAATTGTAATAGTCCTCGGGAAGGTTTAGTCCGTATCTCAAGTCTCCTAATCAAAAGAAATAACTCTAATGAGTATTTCTATGAAGTTTGAATAAAATTATAAATTCTATTTTAACAAGTTCGTCAAAATTCGTCTAAGAGGAAATTCCAACTTAAAACGGCCATAACTTGGTCATTTTAACTCGGAATTTCGCATATTATATACTGATTTCTACCTATTCAATGAGAGCTATCTATTTCTAGAATTATTTCCAACAAACAAGGTTGTTTGGTCCATGAACAGTAGGACACAGGATACTATACGAATTTCTCATTCCGCAGTTCAACTCCTAATTTCAAATTAAGCATCATACTAAAGCTTTGATAGATATTTAGCTATCATTATATCTCATAAGATTCTATTGTATACATATATATCTTAATATCATGCATGATTCATGGGTTTTGGTAATTCTAATTCCTCATGTACTTAGATAATGTTAAATAGGATGTATAGGATATTATTTTCCTAACTTTGTTTCTACCAAGTGCACCATGTATATATGCAATACATATAAGCTATTGTTATGAAGGTTATGAGATGAACTATCTATCTATCTATATATATATATATATATATATTCTTAATGATATAGTACTAAGAATTCTCTTTGAAAAACTTTTGCTTTGCAAAACCTTTGAAATTTACTATATTTAAGAAAAATAGTTTTTCTTCTTATAAAATCACACTTACTTTTATTAAAACTTAATCTTGATGACCTATATAGCCGACACCTTCATTATTTCAATAAAAACCTTCATTTTGGGGTTATAAAATAGATATTTAAATAGGTGGTTTACCTAATTACGAATTTTACAAAATTTTAAAGATTGAAAACATTGCTTAATCTATTCTTTGAAACCATTTCTTGTTTTAGGATTATACTTTGATAAACCTCTCTTATCCTTGTCAGGAATTAGTCTTTATTACATGTATCCCCTAGGTCCATAAAACTCATCATTTTGGCATTTGGAAATAGGTGTTCAAATAATGGCCATTTTCAAATCCGAATTTTAAAAGTTTCATTTGAGTTTGTTTTCTTTGTAAAACTCATTTAGTCCTTCAAAAACCATTTCCTAATCAAACCTACTCCTTAAGACTTCCATTTTTCAAATAAAAATCTTGTTTTGGGGCTGAAAAACGGGTGTTTATACTTCAAGCTTCCTTTATTACAAATTTAAAACTTGTTATTGGGATTGAAATATAACTTTTGTAAACTTGTCCTTGTTTTGAAAGTATTCCTTCGTAGATCTAAACTTTACTCATCAAGATCACTCATTTATGATATCTATTTCTTAAGTCCTTCATTTTTAATGTAAAATACACATTCTGAAGTTAAAAAATAGCTTTTCTAAATATGATTCCTTTTTTATCCGAATTTTCAAAAGTCATTTTTATTGAAACTAAAGTAGATCTTGAGCTTTCTATCTTTTTCCTACTATCATCATACTTCTACAAGTTATTTATGAACATAAAACAAAAGCCTAATGCATTTATTAATTCAAAACAACTAGATCTAGTTCATTATACCAGTCATAAATGCATAAACATTATGATGATTATGTGAATATGATTAGATGCTGAATATATGCACAAATCATAAATGATAACAACAATACTTGATAATAAAACAAGGTAATAGCAAAATAATTCAAATAACAAGATCTATATTATTGTGATGGCAAGGATCTCTTGTTCAAGTGTTTCCACATCCCTAACTTAAAGCTCATTGGGATTTTTGAGTGAAATCACATATGAATAATCTTGCCATTACATGTTTTTAAGATAATGAAATGTAGATCTATTACCTATTTAGTGTTTGGATCAAGAAAACTTAAAGAAATCAAAAGTGTGTGTGCTTGTAGAGAGAGAGGGAGGTCACGGCAATGAGAGGAGAGGAGGAGAGAGTTTTGCAAAAATTTTCTAAAGTGAAAATGAAGAAAGAAAGAAAGTGAAATGGTGAAGGCATAAAGGGGTTTATATAGAAAAGTAGATTAGGGTTTGCTTTAATTAAACAAAGGAAAATAAAACAAAATTGGAGAGAGGGAAAAAGGGAGAGGGGGTACCGGTTTGGGGTATGGGAGAGAGAGAGATGTGTGTTGTGTAAGTTTTAAAATTAAATACATAATTTAAGTAGTAAAAATTGTATTGGAAAAGTAAATTATAAGGAAAATGAAGAATAATAGGAATAGGTTGTAAAGATGTAAGAAATAGGTTATGGATAGTTGTACTTGTGAATAGTGTAGAAAAAAATCAAAAAGTAGATTAGACATTTAAAGTATCGGTAGTAATGAAAATATGATAAAAGGTTATAACTATAATTTTTATAATTCGAAAAATAATATAACTGATATATTTGGAAATCTTATGAAATTACAACTCTAACGGTATTAATATCATATATTTGATATCTTAAGCCCCGAGACATGCTTTTCAAAGTCTATATCCGATCGGGTTCAAAATAGGTCGAAAATTTGCTAATCTTATCTTTTTAAGCATCCTAGTATTATTACGAACCAAACTACATTCTTCACTCGTATTTTGACTTCTTGGTTTAGGAATACGGGATTGCCGGATTTAACTACTAGGGTTTCCTAGGGATTCATTGACTTAGGGTTTCCGATTGAATTTTCGATTTGAGGTTTGAACTTGATATTACCCAAAAAAAATTAGGAGGCTTACAGCCTACCCCCCTTAAAGAAAGTTTTGTCCTCAAAACTTAAAGTGCGTACCTGATTCCTCAAACAAATTGGGGTATTTCTGTCGCATATCGTATTTGGCTTCCTAAGTTGCCTCATCATATGAGTGATTCCTTCGAAGAACCTTAACATATTTGATTTCCTTATTTCTCAACTTTTGAACCTTTCGATGTAGAATCTACACCAGATGCTCTTCATAAGTGAGGTTCTCCCTCGACAACACCGGTTTCAACTCCACAACTTGATTCGGGTCAGTTACATGCTTCCGAAGAACAGAGACGTGAAAAACATTATATACTCCAAACACATTTGGCGATAAAGCAAGGCGATACACCAACTCTCCAACTCGCACAAGTACTCAATGGACCAATATACCGGGGGCTCAACTTCCCTTGTGAGCGGATTCGGTAGATACTCTTAATAGGATTTACCTTTAAGTACATATGATCTCTTACTTAGAACTCAAGAACCCTCCTTTTCAGATCTACCCAACTCTTTTGTCGATCTTGAGCCTCCTTCATTCGTTGTTGAATAACTCGTACCTTATTAGCGGCATCTTGTATAAGATCCAGTCCAAGAACCAATTTCTCCACATCATCACACAATAATGGGGATCTATACTTTCGTCCATATAAAGCTTCATAGGGTAGCATTTTAATTGTCGAGTGATAACTGTTATTGTAAGCAAACTCCACTAAGGGTAAGTATGCTTCCTAACTTTGCTTAAACTCCATCACACATGCTTGGAGCATATCTTCTAAGATTTGTATGGTTCGCTCAGACTGTCCATCGGTCTGAGGATGATATGATGTGCTAAAGTGTAACTTAGTTCCCATACACTTTTGCATCTCCCCCAAAACTTGGACACAAACCTTGAGTCTTGATCTGATATAATCCAGCTGGTACTCCATGTAGATGAACGATTTCTTTAATGTAGAGCTTTGCCAATTTATTCATAGAATAAGTCATACTTATTGGTAGGAAGTGAGCAGACTTGGTTAACTAATCTATTATAACCTATATAGCATTATGCCCTGTTGGCATCTTCGACAATCCACACACAAAATTCATGGAAATCTGATCCCATTTCCATTCCGATATTGGCAAGGGTTTCAACAATCCTCTCATCCTCTGATGCTTTACTTTCACTTGCTGGCAAATTGGACACTTCAACACAAATTCGGCTGCGTCCCATTTCATTTCGTTCCACCAGTAATGTTTTTTGAGATCTTGGTACATTTTCGTTCCTCCCGGGTGTACCGTATACCCAGAATTGTGAGCTTCACTCATGATCTCTTTTCGTATCTCCTCATCATTTGGTACACAGAGTCGTCCCTTCATTCTTATTACATCCTCGTCATCCACTATGAAGTCAGTATATTTTCCTTCTTGAATTTCTCTCTTTATTCATTGTATTATCTCATCGTAATGCTGAGCTCTCTTGATTCTTTCCACTAAAGTGGGTTCCATCACTAAATTTGCTATCTCCATCTCGGTATCTCCTCGTATGAACTCAATACTTAACCTTTCAAACTCCTTCACTAATTCCTTTTGATCGGTAAGCAAGGCTGCTACTTCTCCATGTAAACCCCGATTTTCCTAGTGACCAAGTAGACTTTGCGAATCGGAAACCAATACCTTAAACCGGATTAGCTTAAGCTTGAGAGTGAAACCTAAGAACCCTGGATTTGGCTTTCCTTCGATTTCAAACTAAAGAACTTTTGTAAAGTAATTTAATATGGAATATTGTTCTAAAGTATATTTCAAACCATGAAAAGATCTGATTTTGAAAAATTTTCCATTCCGGGTGATCCCGAGATCCATTATGGAAAAGCCGGCCCCGGAACTCGAAATTTGAAAAATATTCTGGAATTCTCTTTAGAACCGTAATTTAATAAGGATTTCAAAATATAATTTATAATTTTTCTGTTTATAAAAATTACAGATATAGCCTTTTTTCTCGTATATTCTTTACTACCGGTAAATTAATTATCTTGATTACTATTCACAAGTACAAGCCCATATCCTACTACAATCACAAGCCATACTCTACTCTTACATCCTTACAAAACGCTCAATTATAGTTTCTTTTCCAAAAATAATTTGTCTCTTAAGAAATTATTACATTTAAGACTAATTATTACACATTTTAAATTGAAAATGTCACAAAATCATTTTTCTCTCCCCCTTCTCCCAATGGCCGGTGCATCCCCCCTTAATTTTTCCCTCAATTGCTTTATTTTCCTTCCTTTATTATAATTAAAACAAACCCTAATTCAACCTACTATATATACTCTTTTGTACTTCACTTTTCATTCATTTCACTTTTTCAAAAATTACATAAACCCTCTCCCATTTTCTCTCCTTTGCCGTGACCCACATTGCATACACACACACTCACACAAGTGTATTTGTCTTTCTTCATCTCCTCTTGATACAAGCCTTAGGTGATGGATCTTTCACCTTTCTACACTAAACCTTGTAATGGCAAGACTATTCATGAGTATTTTCATATTTAAGTCCTCATTAGCTCTTACTAGGGACAAGAAAATACTACTACATGAATATCAAGCCATCACAAGAGTAGATCTTGTGTTTAAATGTGTTTTTATATAATGATCTTCATGTTCATGCGTATAATAGTAGAGTAAAGTAAAGATCTTGTATAAAAATCTATGTTCATACTTTTAAACTCCATTTCATGTATTATAAGTAGTAGATCTAGCATTTAAATGCTCATATTATACTTGACATTCATGATCTTGTGGATTTTTTGTGTTTTAGTGCATTAATTATCATAAATATCTTTGTCCTGTAAATATAAATATTGTAGTTTGTAGATCTTTAAGTAGATGAGACAAGAAACTCAAAAAGGAAAATTATTTGTTTGAAAAGGTCAAATGAAAATTCGGATGGTTTCAAGACCATGCCTTAAAACCCTTTTATCAACTCTAAAACTTGTGTTTTATATGAAAAATGAAGAGTATAGGTAATAGATGTCATTAAGTGATGATTTTTATAAGTTGAGATGAGATTTGCTAAGAAAAATATGTAAAACAAGAAGTAGAAATAAAGTAGGAAATTTTGAGTTGCTAGTCATTTTAAGAAATTCGTAATAAAAGAGTAATGACATGAAAACACTCACTTTCCAAACTCAAAATAGAAGTTTTATTAAAGAAATGAAGTCCTTAAGGGATAGGTATAATAGAGCCTTAAATTTTAAAGTATTAAACAAGTTTTTCTCAAAGAAATCACTCAAAAACTAATTATACAAAAATTCGGATTTAGGAATAGCCCCGATTTGAAAACATGTTTACAAAGTACAAAATGGGGATTTTTATGAAGAAATGAAGGCCTTAAGGAATAGTTATAATAAAGACTCAATTTTAACAAGGATAACAAGATTTTCCTAAGAAATAATTCTAAAACAAAAGAGAATGATCAAAGTCATGGAACTAGTCTTCTTAAGAGTAAGTATTCATGGAGTCTTATAAAATAAAGAGTTCTAAAATTTTATTTTAGTAAATATTGTCAAGAGCATGCATACATCAAGCTCATAACATGCCATTCATGATAGAAAATCATCAATATTGCATGTATAGTTGATCTAAAAAGTAGAAACATTTCAAACATTCACAAAACTATTTTTCAGAATTGGATTTTGCTACTAATCAGAATTTTTCGAAACCTAAACATTTTCAAAACTTGGAAGTAATATTAGAATTAGATAGATCTTTCCATAGAAATCGATATATAATTTGCAAAATTCCGAGTTAAAATGACCAAGTTAAGGCCATTTTAAGTCGGGACTTTCACAAATGACGAGAATTACGGAATTACGAAATTACTAGTTTGTGTAATAGTTTGGTTTAGCTAAGTAATTAAATACTCATTAGGGTATTTCTTCCTTTTTAGGTGACCTCAAGGTCGATGATTCCCTTCCACCGAATTGTTATTACTAGAGGACTGGTGTTCCAATGGCCGAATGAGTATTTCTTTCTGATTCCGTTTATTGTATGTGATTGTAATGATAGTTGCATTAGAATTTAGGTAAAGATAAAATGGATAGGTATGATGGGGATAAATGAGAATTATGTATGTTTGCAGTTGATATGAGAAATTGAAAATAAGAATATCGAAGTTGGGTGATTAACTAATGGTTGTATAGATGAATTAGGATTGATTGTCTGCAATTATTGATTGATCACCTAAAGAATTGGCATAATTAACTATTCGAAATTGATAAGTAATATGGACTCATTCATGTCATAAATGGGGATGGAGCATTAGCATTGATTGGTTGCCCCTGATCCAAAAACGGAGTAAAAGTTGGTTAATCGTGATCCATAGACGAAATAATGAGTTGGTTAATCGTGATCCACAAATGAATTTAACGAATTTATAAGTTGGTTGATCGTGATCCAAAACGATATATTTTAGTAGTACCGTGGTATTCGTTAATCTGCTAACCCGGGATGGAGGGTGGAATTCCATTCACATATGATTTCCAGCTAGTCATATGTCTGTTGATTTCCATATGTTTGATGCATATCACTTGCCTGATTAATCACTTGCTTATATGACGTGTTACAAATGTAATCTTGAAAGTTCTCACTCACTAAGCTAGTGTAGCTTATGTCCCTACAATTTTTATTTGTTACGGTACTCGTTTGTCTGGCTTAGATAGAGGCACCCGACAGCTCAGGTACAGGAGCTAGGCGTTTCCTTTAGAAGTTATATTCAATTCTGTTTAGACTTTCGTAAGAAACCAAAAGACTCTGGATGACTGTAATAGACCTCTTAACAATATTCTTTTGCGGGGGAATGTCTCTTAGTATTTGTAACTAATTATATATGTTTTGATTTATATTCTAATGCTATTGAATGTCAATTTAAACTCTTTTATCTCCATCGGTTCAAGTATTCTATTGTCGTAAAGGGATGTCTTACATCTATACAAGACTCCTGAAGGACTAAAGTAGTAATTCGTGGGTCTTATATTGCATGTAGCGGACTGTGACGTTTAGGATACCCTATGGGGCATAACATAGTTCTTCCATGCTCAAGTGTTTGTTGTCCAACCAAATTTCTTGAGTAAAACAATATAAATCAAGAGTGTAGAAAACTATAGTTTACAAAGATTATATTTTGTAAATTCTTGAAATGAATATTTTGATTCTTTTATTTTCAAAGAATTACTTTTATGCTCATCTTACTATTTTTTTCCTAAATGACTTTTCGATAAAATAAATTTCTTCTTTTCTAAATTATACTCAACATTAGTGCTGCTTTTCCTATTTGTTTTCTTTGACTATTTATCTGAAAAATCTTGGTTTTGAAAACTCTCATTTTCGTTTTAAGGGGTTTCTTTATATTATGTTTTATGAAAATATTTTAGTATCAAAGTCATCTTCTTTTAAGAAAACAAAGTAATATAAAAAATGATTTAAAAAGCTTTTCCAAGACAAAAGTAATTTTTAAAATTGTAGTGAGTTCTTCTTAAAACTTGGAAAAGAATAACTTTACTTCTGTTAAACCATGGAATTTATATTTCACATAAAACCATTATTAGGTGATAAAATCTCCTTTTTGTCAAAGTATTATTAGAGCTTTAAAGATTTGGACAACAATCTTAATGGACATGATTATAAGAAATAATAACAAGCAAAAATAACATAATTAATAAATAAAGTCAAGTATTGGGAGTCTTAGCTTTTTCAAGGCTCCCAAAACTAAGAAGTAAACTAGTCCCAAAAAAAAAAAAGAAAATTGTTTTTACTTGATGAGGACAAGTCTAAGACTAGAGACTAGTCTTAAAACAACAATAAATAAATAAATTGCAATGGAAGAAATAAATAAATTACTTTGCATGAAAGTAAATAAATTGTAAGTGAGCTTATATGCTCTAAAGAATATATATATATACATATAAATAGATACATAGTAATACTTAGATATAATAACAATAATAATATGACAAAGTAAAGTAACAACATAAATATATAAATAAAGATTCATGAACAAGAACAATACATGAACATAGTGTAGCTTCCATAACATTTAGTTTTTGGAAACTCACACCATGGTCTTGTAAAATACATGATATGGGAAGAAGAATTTGTAAAGAAAAAGTTTACCTAAAGAGGGGTTTTAAAGTATTATGTGGGAGTGGGTTTTGTGCATGTTGAAGGTGGTTTGAGATTATTTTGAGAGAGTGTTGAGAGGAATATTTGAGAGAGATTTGATAGTAAATTGTAGGTAGTAATTGTGTAAAAGAAGTGAAAGAGGAGGGGGTATTTATAGGAAATGAGGAGTGAATTTTTGTATGATTTAAATAAAGAAAAATTGAAACAAAAAATGAGGGAGAGAGACAGGGGGGGCACGGGCCTTAGCATGAGTGAGAGAGGAGAGAGTTTTTATTTTGTATTTTTATTGATTAAATGAAGTAATAAGTAAGGTAGATGCGAAATAAAGTTATGAGAAAGGTAAAAAGTAAAGGAAATAGGTGTATAGGTGTAAGAATAGGTGTTAGAAAAAGTAGAGATAGAAGAATAGTGTAGAATAGTAATGAATAGTGTAATGTAAAGTAGATATGACTAATAAGGTACCGGTAGTAAGAAAATATGCGTATAATTGCGATATCTGATATTTTTACTTACCGAAAATTATAAAACTGATATTTTTGAAACACTTATATTTTTATGAGCCTAACAACATATTCGGAATATTTTTACTATTCCGAGCTCCGAGACACATTTTTCAAGATTGTATCTGCTTGGGTTCAAAACGATTTGCGGTTTTGCTAATCTGATCTTTTTAAGCTTCCTTATGTACTTACGGACTATTCTACATACTAATCTCTGACTTACTTTCTTAAGGTTGCTTATACGAGATTGTCGGACTTAAGTAATTTCGTCTAACTAGGGTTTTGTTGACTTTAGGGTTTTCGATTAACTTTCCAATTAGGGTTTAAGCTAAACCGGTCACAAAACTTTGGGGGTTTACCATTATTAGGCTAACACCACATGCCCTACTCTAGCCTCAAGGAACTAAGTTGTATTAGGGATTGTGACCCTATGACTAGAGCTTTATTAGCATATCTTTGCTAAGGGAAAGCGTCCTAAGGCCAACATAAGATACGATTGTTGAACCTTTGGATTTGATTTTCCAACCCAAGTCACAAGGGTGTAAATTCATACCATATATGGTTTTTCAATGTCTTTAGATATTTTTTCATGTGATCCTTACATTTGCATTGAATATATTTGATAATTAAAACTTACTTGACAATTTGGGTGAAAGGTGTAAAACGAGGGAATTTGTCACTAAGTTGGTTGTACCTTGCACCCCTTGTAGATTTTTATTGATGCTGGATCACCTTGAGTACAACTTGGACATGTAATGCCACTAGTTAGCATTTTAGGAAATAGAGATTACGAGAGTTATGAAAAGAAGATATTTGGTATGTTTTCAGATTATCTTTTTTCTCTAAAGCTTAGAAGAGACATAGTTGGGTTTTATATGTATTAGATAATTTAACCTGTTTACGTATCAACACTTTATCTTTTGTGGGGTTCACTAATCCTTATTTGTTTACGCATCATCTATGTTTACTTTATCAACTATTCTGTTACCACCTTAGAACTAATATACTTAGTGGCATCCCTTATGTATAAATATGCCTTATACACCATATGAGAAATCTTTGAGTTATAAGGGTGTCATTCTTAGGTTTTTGTGTGGTGTATAAACTTAGTTGGATATTTTTACATCAATTTCTCAAATTCACATCTTCAATGGCTAAAAAAACAAACATCATTCTTCAAATATATTACATATTTATCTCCAAATTGCTATTGATTTGTAGCATATATATTTTTCTAAAATTTGAAATTGAATGAATCATAACAATCATCAATACTAACATGAAAAAATATATGAATCAAAGCATACATACTATTTTGTGAGTTAATCTTGTTTATGTTAATTGTATTAATTGGTGAAAGAAGAAACTACAGAAGGTTCTATCTTTACCTCATTTGTATTTGAAAATTTGTGAGCGTTTTGAGTTGAGAATTTACTAGTTCACTATAGGTCTGTGTTTAAGCGATAGAGCTAATGAGACAAAGCAATGAGTAATTCTGCCATGTGTTAGCTTGATTGGAAAACTCTCAAGTTGTATTTTTGATATAGTGGAGCAATATTGGTGTAGATGACTGAATCCTATATAGTGAAGTTGGAAGAATGGATTGATGCACAATTAGGGCTACAAATAAATGAGCTACTTGAACTCAACTCATTTTAAGCCCTATTTAATAAACGAGCTAAGCTCGAGCTCAAATTGAAGCTTGATTATTTAAATGAACCATGTTTAAGCTTTTTTTTTTTTTTTTTTGTTTTTTTTGTTTTTAGGCTTGTGAACTAGCTCCTAAACAGACTTGTCCAGGGCTAGTAAGCCACACTCAAGAGCAAGTTCACGAATATTCTTGTTAATAGCTTGCAAACAGGCACGTAAATGGTTTCATTTTATCATATTATCTTTTTATATATTATTCTTTATATTAATGTATTGGTTTAATATCATATATAATTAATTATATTAATTTTGGATTATAAATATAATTATATCTGTAATTATTTACATAACTAACTTGAGCTCAAACTCGTTTAGCTAAATAAACCTAATAAAATAAGCTTGGGTTGAGCCTATACTTTTTAGGCTTATTAAAAGCCTAACTTGACCTAGGCTCGTTAATTTATTAAACAAGCCAATCTTCAAGCCTTAGCTTTACTCGATTTGGTTGCAATCCTAAGCACAAAGCAAAAGCACTATATATCGTGATGCCTTTTTTTTTTTCCTCTTCCTTTTACTCTTTTTAATTTTCACATTTTATTTATTGTGTACTCTTATTACTTGTTTAAGGCATAACTTGCAATTTGCCAAGGTAAGGACTAGGTATGTTTTTATTACTTTGATTTGTCAAATTTTAATTAAATGTCATGATTTAGGAGTGTATTTTATCTATGTTAATAATTAATAATGATGTATATATGTACTCCTATCAATCACTTCACAAATCTTTAATGGGTTAATGTAAAAAATGATACCTAAACGTTCATAAAAAATTCAATCAACTATCTAGAATTTGATTTTGAATAATTTGATACGTAAGCATTCACAAAAAGTTTAACTAGGTACCTAAAACTTAGTTTTGATATTTTTAGTATATTAAGGAAATTTTCATGTATATTTTAGTACCTAGTTGAAATTGCTTTAAGTAGGAAAAATATACCTGAAAACTTTTTTCAGGTAATAAAATTGTCAAAACTAAACTTCAGGTAGAAAAAATATATGCAAAAACTTGCTTTAGGTACCAAATTATTTAAAATCAAACTTTAGATACCTAATTGAACTTTTTGCAAAAATTTATTAATATTATTTTTCAAACTATTAATTACCTAGGTTAAATAATTTATCTTCATTGTCTAATTATATCTTCGAACTAAAATTATGAGTTTTCCATCAATAGCATACTATGTTGATGAACTTATGGTCATAACTTGATTTTAAGAAACGAACTTTACAGCATCACTTCTTCTAACTTTTTAAACCGTATTGTATAATTCAAAGTAAAATGAAGAACATTTTATGAACTTCCTAAATTTAGTAGTTTTAAAAATTCACGATGTCGGATTATGAGCTAGGTATAAGAATCTGCTAAATTAAACACTGTATGGAAATTAAGTTGTGTAATATTTTATGGAAAAATTGCAAAGTGCTCTTGAACTTTTACTAAGGTGTGGATGCACCCTCTAAACTTTAAAAATGCACTTCTAGATCTCTTAAACTTTCAACATTTGACACAGTTAAGCATAGTTAACATTTGCCATGAATTTTGGGGTAAATCTATTCATAAATGAAAGTTTAGGAGGATAAATCTACATATAGATGAAAATTTAAGGGGATAATTTCTAATTTCTCCCATTTTGTTTTAATAGAAAATATTAAGTATCCTTAACTGTGTCAATTTTTGAAAGTTTAAGGGGTCAAAAAGTACACTTTAAAAGTTTAAGGGATGAATCCATACTTAGGTAAAAGTTTAGGAGGTAATTTGCAATTTTTCCAATTTAAAAAATTAATTAAAGAAATGAAAAGGTACTCTTTGACAAATATGCCTATGGCCATATATGACAATGCAATAAAAACTAATGTATAAATACTAAAATGCCAAAGTATGTAAGAATCACAAACATGACAACCGTTAAAACACCAAAATAAAATAAAATAAAATAAAAGGTTTAAACACAAAATCACCAACAATTTAAAGTATTGATTCTCCTAGTGTCTTTACTCAATTAATATGTTTTCATAATTATACATCTTCAATGAGTATTGACTTTATCTCTTCTTCTTATTTCATTTTTATTTTTTTTTTTTCAAAATCAATAATTTTTTACAGAAAATAGTAACTCTTCATAATCAATGAACAGCACTCATATCTAACCGGTTATGAAAGCTTTGGTGCTTGACATTATTAAAGAATACGTTACCTCAACATTAGGCAATAGATCTTTAAAGCATAGGGTAATTAAGGTTGCCACGAGGATAGTTTTGGAATAGATTTTAAATATTCTACTCTTTTCAATACCTTATAGGGTTTCTCAAAACATGATCGAAACCATTAGGAATTGTCTTCCTATAATCGAAATCGCCCCTTAATAGTATTAGCAAACTCGAATCCTGACCCAATTTATTTTTCATGAATTCTTTGAATAAAATAAATATTTTTATCACAAGTAAGTAGAATTGAGCTGTGGAAAGCAAAATGATAAATATAATAACTACAAATAAAAAGTTACATCCATAACAAAAATATAATGAATTTTTTATAAAATTAATATAAAATGTCAGTACTAAATAATTTGTACTGTAGCGTTTTAATTTTATTGAACTTGGCTAACAAAAGAAAATTTATTGTATAGATATACAATATGTCATTACCTTGCCTCCTAACCGTCAGATGCCAGTACGAAGCGTTAGGCGCTATATTATATTTTATCTTTTTTATAAGGTACAGTTTCTGTCAAGTTTCAACCCGTCCCTAAATCAACCCAAAATCCGATAGGATTTTGTAAAAGAATCCAAAGTCCATCCTAATTCTATATGTATATACCAGCTCATCAAGCATGTTGACTATCCTATAAAAAACCTACTTAATTGCATCCTAAAAATGGTTGAATTTTTAGGATTTACCTAATTTGTTGATCATTTAATCTTTAAAGTGGAAGTTTAGATCGATCCAACATTTCACTCGAAAGCCGCATGGTTGGTCAATTTCAAGAGCAAAGAAAGAGAGAAGTGGACTGAAAGATAGGTGAAAAGGGAAAAAAATAACAAGTAAAGATGAATGTACTACCCCTTTTCTTCTTATTACATTGAGTATGATTACATTGAGTATGATGTTGTCTTATTGTGGTAAATGGGAGTGGATCACGATTTTGATATAAGATCTGAACTTGTCTCAAATTTAAAATTTTGACCAAATCTCAACTTTAAGTGGCTATAATGTTTGGCTTTGATTTAATTAAACTCATTTAAACTAGATTTATATAAGAAAACATGATTAGACTACAATAATATGTCATCTTTATGTTTGTTTCATGAGTACTTGGGCCTCCATCTTTCAAATTTAAAGGGGAAAAGAAATTTCATTCTAACTTTAGATAACAATTATATCATTGATTTTACATTTTATATTTTTATTATTTTTTAATTTTTCATCCTAAGGTAAATACTAAAATATAGTTGTCTGGTGGGGTCACTGCAGCTGGTCGATCATGTGAGATAAGCGTAGTGGTTAACTTGAGAGAAGTTCTAAACTGATGATATGTATAAGATGTCGTAGAGAGAGGCATGGGAGGAGGAATAGACAAACACAGTTTCTCAAGTGCTTGAGTATGATAGAAGATCAAATCAAATAGATTTGATCGTTCTTGACTCGTTCTTTGTGGAATTCATTCTTTGATCTTTCTTGAAGATGTTTCGACAGAGTTTCCATGTTACTCTCGCTCTTAGCAATACATAGAATTCTGACCTGCATGAGAAGAACAGCTCCTATTTATAGATGTTGAAAGCTGATACTAGCCTTTGGATCATTCCTAAGGATTCGATAGCTAAGATTGAAGTCTTCTTTTCTTTAGTAATGGGCTAAGCTTGTTGTCACGCCCCAAAGGGTACCATAAACGCTATAGCCGCCACACTCAATATTAAGACTTAAGTATGATAACCTTAGTCATCTCAAAAGTCTCGATATCGGATGTAAGGCGTACTTTCACGATTGTAGCCGACCAAACTTTGGATCAAGCCTTTTAAGCAATCATGCATAATAATAATTAAGAAAATAAATCATAACAATATAACTAAGGTTTCATAAAAACATATAAGAAGTCTTACAATGTTAAGGGATATTCCCTCATCAAAGATAGCTAAGTGTAATATAATCCATCTTAAAATAATTTACACTTTTAAAACTTCTCTTGGAATTCCATATCTACTTCTAACTTGCACTTCTACCTAAAATATCTTCGCTCAAAAGCATTACTTGGGTAAAATAACCTTTGGTTCCAACCAAAGATACGAGAACTGCAAAGATATCTAAGAGGGTATAAGCTACATACTTAGTGAAATTTATTTCCATAATTAAACACACAACATCCAATAATCAAAACAAGTTTATTTAGGCAACCATATGAGATGCACAAGTACGTGAGCAAACAATACATATGATTTTCTAGGGATCATATGTTGAATAGATTTACCTCTCCATTCGGGGTTAGGTGTTCTAGACCGTACAGGCCGCTAGCATAATCATAATTTCATGGTAGTTTTTATTTAAGCCACCACCTAGCTACCAAAAAATATAATTCAACTTATTTATAGTTTTATTTCTGAGCCACTACTTAACTGCCAGATATGTTTTTATCGGTGTTTTCTTCACCGTTATTTAATTCAGACGACCCTTTGTCACTTTATAGATTTTACAGATTTATGAATTTCCTTACTAAGCCTTTGTCCCACCAAAGATATAGTAATAAATGTAATGAACTCATCCAATGATATGCATAAATCAATTTAATTAAGTACTCATGGCGTAATTAAGTATTTCATGGGTGATCATAGAATTTTGCAAACAACCATCCTTGCATTAGATCAAACATTCATTATAACAATTCCTATCTCGATATACTTAATCATAATTTCAACCATATATATAAAGCACATGCAGTTATCTATTTTATCTTTTCCTAGTTCTACTACCACTAATTTACAATAAAAAGTATAAGTGCATAAATGTAAGAAATAAACTCACTCGGCCATTTGCATGGAAACTTCTAGTCAAAGTAATCTTCGAGACACAAGAACTCGATCTCCACGTCACCTAAATAAGAGAAATATCCAAAATGAATATTTCTTGGAAGTTCTACTTAAACTTATAAGTCTATTTCACTAAGTTCGTCAAAAATCATGTAGAGAGAAATTCCAACTTAAAATGACCATAACTTACTCGTTTGAACTCGGAATTTCATACATTATATACTGTTTTCTACCTATTCGAAAAGATCCATCCATTCCTAGGGTTTTTTTTTCATAAAAATTCTTTTGGGTCATGAAAAAGGTCAGTACAGAATTACCAAGAAAATCCCAGCCCTTAGAATACAATTTTCAAACTTTTCTTTATCCCAAAAGTCCTTTAGCAAAATATAGATATTTATATGATTAAAAAATTCTTCGAATACGTATATATATAGAATCATACTGTATGCACAATTTAATGGTGTTGTCTCAATGATTATTATTTTTTGTAAAACAATTTATCTTATGGTGTTGAAAACTCGAATCTTAATAATTTCTTTTTTTTAAGTGTTTTGAAAGAACTTTATAAATTCTTGGGTTATTATAAATGAGTATATTCTTTTTTTTTTCCAATTTCTTTTCTAAAATAAATAAATTTTTTCTTAACTTTTTGTCTTCTACAAATTTTACTTCTAGTGATAAAAATGAAATTTCCTAAATTTTTATTAAGTTGTTGATAACCTATAATAATTTGACTTGTATGTATTTTCCTTTTAAAATGATTTTGATAAACAAGTCTTCTTTCTCTTATATTTTTACTAAAATAAATTTTATTTCTAAAACTTGGTCTTTTAATTTTTTTACATATTTTACTTGGAAAGAAATCATTTTTAACATGTTCTTAAGTTATTGATAATATCTATTGCTTTTGTAACACATAGAAGATATGATTTAATGAAGGATAAATGATTCCTAAGATGTATATAAGCTTATATCAAAGTCACAAAACAAGTTATTTTGTTTAACTCGAATTTGGAATGAATTTGTTTAAGTTTTGAAAGTCTGGAAATTTTCTGCAAATTCAACGCCACCAACTGGAAGGAGAACGCTGCCGACGTGGCAGACGGCGTAGAAGTGATTAGTGGTGTTTTCATTAACGCCGGATTCGAACGCCACCAGCGTGGGTATTAGTTTTGCCGGCATAGGTGTGTTGGAGTAAAAATTTGATTTGCTTTTCCCCAACGAATGCCGCCAGCATGTATGCATGTTTTGCTGGTGTTAAGTGTACGTCGACAAATTTAAAACGAACGCCGCTGGCGTATTTATCAATTTTGCTAGCGTAGGAGTAAAATTCTATAAATACGCGAGCAGTTTGACAGTTTTCGACAAATTTATTTCCTCTTTCTTTCTTCTTTCTTCTAGAGCGTTTGGGGTCTATTCTTCATGCTTGGGGTCTTGTAAGGCTTAGGATTGATTCTGGTAAGTGTTCTAATCATCTATACCATGTTTTCTACGGATCTAAGCATGATTCTTAGGGTTTTGTTGATGTTTTTGAAGGATTTGTGAGAGAAAAACCCTAGCTTTTGTTGGAATCCGAGTTTGTGAATGCGAGTCTGATTTTAGTGATCCAAATCAATGAGTTTCATCTTTTCGTTGATGGATTTAAACAATGTATGGTTAGATGATTCTTATATGTTCTTGTTGTCATGATATATTAGGGTTTTGGTGAATTATCGGTGTTGTGGATTTGTTGTGGGTTGTGATTGGAGAAGACAGTGGGAATTTTGGAGTTTCCTTATCAGGTTAGAGTTTTAAGAGATTATGGTATGTTAGGGTTTGTTCCATTTATCATGTTTTATATATCTGCTTATGTATATATGTTGTTGATAGGATAATTGGAGATTGTGGGGTTGTTGTCGGTGTTAATTGAGGGGTTTGTAGAGACTCGTGTTAGTGTGGTTGTTGTTGATATTGGATTTGGTGAATTGAGATTAGTATTCCTGAAATTAAAAAGGTACAACCGATCTATGTATGTTGTATTTGCTTGTACGATTAGTTTTGCTTGTTGGTTGTAGGAATAGATACATAATGAACATAATTCTATTTGGCTTAATAATTTTTGTTTGCTGGGTTGTGATTGGCTATGATCAGTAAAGACTTGGCAAACAGTGATACTGGTGTGGTCCCTGATGATATTAGTGTGAGGTTATCCCTAGTAGACTCGTGCTTTAATATGATTCTGGTAGATTTTGGCGTTTCGGATTTGGGATGTTTGGGGAGTACCCACTCATCCATATATGTATATAATTACCTTATTTTCATAGAGTTGGTTGATTTTTAATAGGGGTCTAAGTAACTCCGAGTTCTGGACTAGTGTACATAGTCATGGACTGTGTTGATTTGGTGGCTATAAAAAGATAATAAATTGACTGCCTGCATTAGATAAGTTGCATTTAATATCTACCTGTTGATTGTGCATATGCATTTGTTTGTTATGGATTGGAGTTATCGTACTGGGCTTCACAACTCACTCTTTTAAAATTTCAGGAACATGTGATGAAGATGTAGTTTTTGATGTTTCTGGATATGATCTGTTCTTTGATCATGGGGATGGTGTTAGTGGACCTGATTACCCAACTGAGGATTAGACTTGCTGATTATGAGAGTTGAAAGAGAAGATGTGTTTAGACTTATTGAAGACTTAGAGTTTATGTTCATGTTTCTATATCTTGTAAAGTTTCTGGATTTAATGTTGTATGAAGGTTTAAGTTGTATTTGGAGGATTTTTATGTAAGTAGTGTTTTTAGTTGTATGTTGACATGTTGGCCTGTAGTTATGCCAACTTGGATGTATGTATGAATCAAGTGTTTAATGAAGTATATGTTTCTAGGTTATACATGTTTTGTATCCATTGTGATACCATATGTGTGTTTACAAGTGATTATTGAGAATTTTTGGATTTAGAGCCTCAGCGTGTTCTATTCAAGAGAGGACATGTGGTAGGTTGTAATGTCAATAAGTTAGGGCATTACAGTTTTTGAATTTGTTATGTTTACATTCTTTTTATTTCTTTGAAAATGGGTTTATCATTTAGAATCTTGGCAACCTTTATTTTTGTCACGTCCCATAGAGTACCTTAAACGTAACAGTCCACCACATGCCATACAAGACTCTCGAATTACGACCTTAGTCCTTCGAGGGCCTCGAATAGATGTAAGGCGTACCTTTACGACAATAGAATACAAGTCCGAATGGAGATAATAGCTTAACTTGGCATACATTAGTAGTAGGATATAACTCATGATGCAAGAATAAATATTACATTTACTAAGGGGCATTCCCTCGCAAAAGAATATTTAGTGGCCTTATACAGTCATCCAAAAGTCTTAGAAGTTTCCTATGGAAGTCTAAATAGTAATTCCAACTTCTAGGGAAAACTCCTGGCTCTTGTACCTGTGCGGTCGGGTGACGCTGTTTAAGCCATATATTAGTAGCTACAAAAGGAAGAAACTGTAGGGTCGTAAGCTAACTAGCTTAGTGAGTAAAATCTTCCACAACAACATTCATATCACAACAATTCAAGCAAGTGATTATACAAACAAGTGAATGCACCAAACACATGAGAATAACATACATATGACCAGCCGGAAATCATATGTGGATGGAATTTCGCCCTCCATCCCAGGTTAGCAGATTAACAAATACTGCGGTACTAACTTTATGCCATTTGTGGTTCATAGATAACCAACAATTATTTCGTTTCTGGATCACGATTAACCAACAATTAATTTCGTTTACGGATCATAATTAACCAACAATTCTCCGTTTAGGAGCACGGGTAACCAACCAGTGCTAATGCTCCTTCCCATTATGATATGCACATGTTCAAGTTTGGAATTAGTCCGAATAGTTTATTAAGTCATTTTATTCAGGTGATCAGGCAAATTTCTCAAACAATACATTCTAACCAACTACATAACCAGAATTTATCACCCGATTTCGATATTCTTATTTTTAGTTCTCATATCATCATCAACATACAATTTCCTATTATTCCCCATCATACATATTCATTTCTCTTGACCTACACTCTAGTGCACTAATTTATCAAGCACATACAATAAATGAATTGGGAAGAGAAAACTCACTCCGCCATTGGGTCGCCGGTCTTTTAGTAGTAGTAATCCGGTGGTAAAGACTCGACGTCTTCGGGTTCGCCTAATCACAAAAGAAATACCCTAATAAGTATTCTACCATCTAAGTATACCAAAACTCTAAGACAACTTAGTGAAATCGAAATTCGCATCATTTCCGAAGTCCCGATTTAAAATGCCCATAACTTGGTCGTTTTAACTCGGAATTTCGCAAATTTTATATCGATTTCTATCTACTTCGAAAGAGATTTCTAAATTTGATGTTTAAATCAAGTTTTGAAAACATTTAAGTCTCAAAAATGAAGGATCAGTTCTGTCCAGTAGGTATGTTGATTCCAAAAATGTGATTTTCATGAATGTTCTTAAGGTTTCCAAATGTAGAATTAAAATAAATGTCATGGTAATGAATTTCCCTATCATTAATGTCATGATATGAACTCTTATGTGCCTAAGTTCTTATGAATTTTTAGATTAAAGGAATTTAAATAACCTTTATCTTAGGAAACCAATTCATGCCATTTGTTAACTAGTAGATTTGATACACTTGGTCACTTTTACTTGTTCTAAGGATTTTCCTTAGGAAAATTCTATTTACTCTAAAGAAAAATTGACCTTTACATTAACTATATCCTAAGGCCTTTATTTCTCTAATTAAATCTTCATTTGTAAACTTATAAGTGAGTCTTATAATAGAGTTGATCCAAAAATCCGAATTTTGCAAAACTCATTCTTAAGTTGATTCTCTTAAGAAAAATGAATTTTATACTCAGAACTTTAGGTATTTACTTTATCTATACCCTAAGGACTTTATTTATTTAAGAAAATACCATTTTTGAGGTTGGAAAACTAGTGTTTTCTAGCCACCTATTGAGTATTACGAATTTTCCTTACAAGAACTTTCAACTCAAAATTTCTATTTGACTTCATCTCTTGTTTTAAATATTTTCTTTGGTAAAAGCTCATTTAAACTCATGAAAATTATCATCAAACATCATCTATCACCTATAGGCTTCATTTTTCTTGTAAAATACATGTTTTGAAGTTGATAAAAGGGTTTTTAAGCTAGGTTTTCCATGTCATCCGAATTTACCCTATTTCATTTCTTGAAAAGAGTTTTCCTTTTTGGTTTCCTTGACTCATCTGCCTAGAGATCTATATACTAGCAAGATTATTTACTCAAGACAAAAGTCTTGATGACCATTAATGCACAAAAACTCAAATAGAGATGAGATCTTAAATGCCTACATGAATATGGATGGTAAAATGATAGATCTACCATCTTAAATGCTTAAATAGGTTTTGAAAACATAAAAACTAAATTTTTATGAAAGGTCTTTTGTTTAAAACAACTTTTAGATGGATGATCATGAAGCTCATGGCATGAAAGCTTGTTTAAATACAAGATCTACTTTGTGATGGTTTGATATTCTTGTATTAATATTTTCTTGTCCTTAGCAATAGCTCATGGGGATCTTTAAATGAAATACTCAAGAATATCCTTGCCATTACAAGGATCTAAAGGTAAAAGAAGTAAAGTTCTTTTACTTAAGGTTAAAATAAAAGACAAAAGGAAGAAGAAAAGTTGTGTGTGTGTGTGTGTGAAGAGCCATGAGGCTCATGGCAAAGAGGGTTTGGGAGGGAGAGAAAAAGAGTTTTTCTACCTTCAACAAAATTTGAAATGAGAAGAATGAAGAGAGAGAGAGAAAAAGTGGTTTATATATGAAGTGGAATTAGGTTAAATGAGATAAAAATAATTAAAAAAAATTGCACAAAGGAGCCAAAATTGGGAGGATCAAGCCGGCCATGCAAGGAGGGAGAGGGTTTGATTTTTATTTAATTTGTTTTGATAGTTTGTGTATTAAAAGTCATAAATGGTAATAATTATTTAGAGACAAATAATTCTTGGAAAAGAAAATGTAATGGAGTGTTTGTAAGGATGTAAGAGTAGGGTATGGTTTGTGGGTATAGTAGGTTGTACTTGTAAATAGTAAAAATAGTAATCAAGACAACTTAATTACCGGTAGTAAGAAGAATACGAATAAAAAGGCTATAACTATATTTTTCATAAACCGAAAAATTATAAAATTCATATTTTTGAAATCCTTATTAAATTTCGATTCAAAAGAGTATTCACAAGTAATTTTTCCAAATTCAAGTTCCGGGGCACGTTTTATAAATTCAGGATTCCTAGGTCTCACTCCATCTTAAGCTATTCTGGTTTAGGGTTTTGGTTTTCGGTTCTCGGGTCTTCTGGGTTACTAGAAAAACCAGCGTTTACAATTTTTCTAAGTGAGTTTATAAATTAGTGAGTTGATTTTATTTTAACTTTGAAAACTAGCTTACTTTTTAGTTTTTATTATGAAGTTGGTAAGACTTCAATCTTAAGCTTTTTATAAAAATTTTGTATATCAAATTATTAATACTAAGCTTTAGGTTATCTATCATGAAAAGAGAGTGTTCATTTCCTTTGTTTCTTTGGTAAAATTATCCTTATTTCCATTTAAGAAAACTTTGGGAAAGTTTGAGAAGAAGTTGTAAAAGTCCATTTTCTAAGTTGTTGATGACAAACTTTTTTATTTAGTGACAAGTTACATAACAAAAGAGTTTAGTTTCATGTTTCTTTATTAAAGAAAATTTCACTTTAAATTTTGTTGAGACAATATCATTATAATGATGCTAAGTATGTAGTATGAAAATGATGAAAATAGAGGAAAGATGTAAGAAGCAATTAATTAGCAAAATAATAATATCAAGTGTTGGGAATCTTAGCTTTATCAAGGTAATCCGGTCAAATACTTGGAGTTTTATCTTCATCAAGGCAATCCAGGACTAAGAATAGACTAGTCCTAAAAAAAAGAAAAAGGAAAGAAAAGAAAAGAAAAGCGATAATAAGAGCAATAATAATAATAAGCTTGTTGGAGAATTAGTGAGCATTTAAGCTCTATAATATATATATATATATATATATATATATAAGGTTAAGTTAGAAGCATAATAATAATAACAACAACATAATATCATCATAATAAAAAATAATAAAATTAAAATTCTTGGCATGTGCAAGAACAAAACAAAACAAAACAAAACATAAACATGTTGTTGTTTCTACAACTCACATAAGTTTTAAGAAACAACACCATAGTCACGCTAAGTTACATGACATGAAAAATAAATGGTTAAAAGCTTTTACCTATAAGTGTTTTTGAGTGGAAGGAAGATGGTAGATGAGTGTAGTATTATGTGGGTAGTAATAAGTAGTGAATGGTTTACATGGAGCAAAAGATTTTGGGAGGATTTGGTTGTAGAAAGTTTTGGTAGAGAGGAATTGTAGAGAGAGGATTTGCAGAGTGAATTTGAGAGAGTTTTGTTATGTAAAATGAAGGTGTGAAAAAAGTGGAGGCAAATAGTTGAAGAAGAAGGGAAATTATGTGTAATAAAATAAATTGAAAAAAAATTAGAGATAGAGAGGGGGAAGTGGCATCAGTTTGCATTGTAGGAGGGGAGAGAAATTATTTTATTTTATATTTTGTAAAGAAAAGTAAGTGATGTGTAAGATATGATGTGATTAGAGATGTATTGGAAAAGTAAAAAGTAAGAAAATGGATGTATAGATAGTAAGGTAAAATAGAGATAGATGAATGGTAATGAATAGTAAAATAGGACAATGAATAATAAACAAGACTAATAAGTTATTGGTAGTAAAGAAAATATGTGTATAAAAGCAATATTTGTTATTTTTTAGTTACCGAAAAATTACGAAACTGATATTGTTGGATTCCCTACATTATTATGAATTTAATGGTATTATTAGAATATTTCTACCATCTAAGAGTACCAGGGCACGGTTTTTGAAAATCGATCCCGTTCGGATTCGCAAGACAACAAAAATTGGCAAAATTGATATTTTTAAGCTTCCTATATGATTACGAAATATTATAAATCATTTTCTCAATTCTATTGTCTAGGGTTTAAGAGTGCGGGATTACTGAATCTAAATTCTAGGGTTTTGGCATAGGTTTTTATTTGCTTAGGGTTTTCTATTGACTTCTGGTTCTAGGGTTTGAACTTAAGAATTGTCGAAAAAAATATGGGGTTTACACTTACAAATGGGCTTAGAAAGAGCTTAAGGGCTTTATGATCTAAAAGCCCATTATTTATTTTAAATATAAAAAAGTTTAAGGCTTATTATACTTCACATAAGTCCTAATTAACCTAAGAAGATATTTTTGGAGTCTATTTTTTACGCACAAGAAAACTAAATTAGGTCGAGAGCGGAATGAATCGGCCCGATGATCCCTATTTTGATCCTACCAAGGTGAATCTTTTTATGATATCTTTTATTGGACTCGGTCTTGTTAGCCTTGTCACTAGCTCAAAAAACTGGTCGATGGTATTAAATTGGGCCAAAAGTCCAATTACCTAAATATCTTTTACAGTGGTTTAAAAGGACAATTTTATCTCTAATAATTTAGCTTATAAACACTCATACTTAAAAAGAATTAAGGGTTAACAGCATGAAAGGCAAATATAAAAGGTGTATTTGCACTTTACATCTCATTAACATGATAAAATCTAAATTTCAACACAAACATGATTGATATTAAAACACAATTCAATCTTGGTTGAGTTCTTGAACTTACTGAATTAAATATTGTGAAAAATACAACTTGATAAATTAGTCATGTAGTTTAACTTGAACGCAACTCAATTATGATCAAATCAAACATTAGTAATCTATAGATAAATTTAACTCGTTTACAAGCTTAGTTGTTATTCATTGCTCTTACCATCCCTTAAATTGATGCAACTCAATAACTTAGAAATGACACACACACATATATATATAATTAGCAAGGCATCGATTCTTTTAGAAAGAGATTGAAAAGATAAAGAGAGACAAGCGAGGGAAGTGGTTTATGTTGGCTGGTTACCATGATAAGTTGGTGGTGGCAGGTTGTCATTGCTACTGGTGACGTCTTAGTCCTATCATAAAATATCTATCGTGAGGAGGCGGAACCCAGGGTTGTGCGACAAACATTAAACATGACATTTTGGATTAAAAAAATTATGATTTTCACAAATTTAACCTATAAGAAGATGCCTATATCTAAATGGATAAGTAGAGATGTGTAAAATTAAATTTATTGGAATATATTTTATTTTTTATCTATACTGGTTTAAAATCTAGTGTTCACAAAATTATTCAACTATATCTTATCCATTCCTATTTCAAAATTATTATATAATAATTGGGATACAAAAAACCATTATTTTAAAAGAAAAGACTTTAAAATTTTTCTTTATATATCTGAAAAAGATTAATTTATTAATTTATAAAAATGAATAAATAAAAGACCAAAAACTTTAACATTATAGAAATTTATTAAATATTTAATTTTTGTGGTACTCGAATATATTTATAGAAACTTATATTTATATTGTTTTATATAATATATATTATATATCTATTCTTATATGAGTTAATAAGGAAAAAAATTGAGAAAAAGAAAAAAATGGGACTAATGCTAAGCGGATCGGACCCTGGCGATGTTTTTCAGCATAGCATTAATCACCACAACTTTTGCTGCTGATAATATCAACTAGTGCAAGCGTTCTTGTCAAAATTAGAATCCCGTAAAAGTATAGTCGAATCTAATTGATGGCATCTATACAACATACTACATATATATGTTGTGTGATGGGAACAGTTTTAATCATATTCCATTAAACCATGACTGAGCACATGCAACCATCTACTTTACATTTTCCACTACTAATGAGATGTTTTTCGTGAGAAAATGCACCTCGATGGAAAATTGTAAAACGCTTCTAATCATGCGTTTGAGCGTGTGATAAAATCAATGGATAAAAGAATTATTAAATTTTCATTAGTCAAAACGTTGGAACCTTAGTGGTGTCTAGCTCGTCTCCAAACTAATCATTTTGTCCACCACCTAGGGGATGAATTTTAATTTTACGACTTCAAGATCCAACGGTGCATGGTTGATTCAAATGATTGCTTTCTTTTTCTCTTCTTTTTTATTTATTTTCTTTTCTTTTTCCATAATTTCCTATATGAAAGAAAATTGAATTTTAGGGACAAAAAGTTTGTCTTTAAAAGCAATTTTTCATCATAATTATTATTGTTATTTATTTTATCTGTAGAGATAGAGCTTCTTTTATTGATTTTTTATATTGCAAAATTTCTATATTTAAAATTCAATTTTCTTATAATGATTTTTCCATGTAAATCAATTGAAAAACATTATCACATTACTAGGATTCTCTATAATTTTATTTTAATCAGCACCATATAATCTTGAGCTAATGTCACGAATACTACCTAAACTTTACATAAATATTCAAATAACTACCTTAACTTTTATTTAATAAATTTACTACCTATATTTAGTTTTCGTATCCAAAACTTACCTCAGCTAACTCTGTCTCACTCCGTTATCTTAGTTGGCATTAATGGTCTGTCTTTGCTGGACACATGTCTTTCTCCTCCTCCTTCTTCTTCTCTTTCTTTCTGAAACCCAACCACCCCCACCCACACCAAACCCCCCCCGCCCCCGCCCTCCCCTCCCTTCTCTTTGATTCTCTCTCTAAAACCAGTACCAACCACCTCTCTCTCTCTCTCTCTCTCAGACAAATCTCAATCTCTCTCTTTTTCCACCTCCTCTTCCTTCTTTGTATGCATACTCTCTCTCTCTTTAGATAATTTGTCTATAATATCAAAACTAAATTGTGGTTGAGTCAAATGTGTATTGTGAAAACTTGTAAAAATCAAAACCCAATACTTTGAGGAATAACCAATGATGCACTATTACACAAAAAAAAAAAAAGGAAAAAAGAAAAGCTTCACATGTAGATAGTTCATTCATATCATGTTTCAGATCTACACAGGCCATCATGAAGTGTATTAACTTTATAACAACCAAGCGAACAATTAAGTAAATTGATTAGTTACATTTTTGCACTAGGCCTGTAAGCCCCTAGATTTTTCGATAACATTAGCAAACCCTAAGAACCGGAAGTTGAAACGAAACCCTAAAATTAACCTAGTTCTATGTTTAGTCTAGTGAATCTAGATCCGGCACTCCCGTGTTCTTAAACCCTAGAAAACGAAATTGAAATAATTGTGGAAAACGGTTCGTAATAACATAGGAAAGCCTAAAAATATCAGATTCGAATTTTTCTAGTGTCCTTCGAATCCGATCGGGATCAGTTTTCGAAAACCGTGCCCCGGAGTACCGGATAGCAAAAATATTCCGACAACACCAAAAGATTCGTAAAAATATAAGGTTTTCAAAAATATCAGTTTTAGAATTTTTCGGTATCTAAAAATAACAGATATAGGCCTTTTACGCGTATTTTCTTTACTACCGGTATTTTAATTGTCTAGTCTACTATTCATAGTACTTTTTACTATTCATTACTATTCACCTATCTCTACTTTTCTTACACTCTATTCTTACACTCTACCATACCTATATCCTACAATTTACCTTCCTCATACAACTTTAATCACATCACACTTTACACATTACTTCTTTTTATTACAAAACAACAAAATTAATCAATTTTTCTCTTCTCCCCAAGCTCTTGCCGTCCACTCTCTCTCTCCTCTTCCTCTCAAATTGTTTTCTTTTCCAATTTATTTATTACATCTAATTTCCACTCCAAAAATCTATAAATACCCCCTTCCTCTTCCATTCTTTCACACAACAAAAATTCATACTAAAACTCTCTCAAAATCACTCCACAAAATTCCTCTCCCAACATCTCTCTCAAGTTCTCTCTTTTCTTTAGGAAATCCTTTCCCACATAATACTACAACCCATCTTTTCTTCTTCAACCAACACATAAACTTTAGGTAAAAGTTTTTCATATTCTCTCATCATGTTCATATAACTTAACATGAGTTTAGTGTATGTTTCTTAGGCTCATTGAGTTAAAGAAGCAACAATTTATTTATGTTGTTTTTGTTCATGTTTTTATTTTCTTTATGTTACTATTATGTTGATATTGCTATTATTTGTTTTATCCATATATATATATATATATGTTTATTTAGAGCATATAAGCTCACTTGTTATTTATTTATTTCAAGTCTTGCAATTTATTTAATTTCAAGTTGTTCTTAAGACTAGTCTCTCTAGTCTTAGACTTGTCCATATCAAGTCAAAATAATTTTATTTCCTTGCTTTTCTTTTCTTTTAAGGACTAGTCTATTCTTAATCCCGGGATTCCTTGATGAAGCTAAGGTTCCCAATACTTGACTTTACCTTTATGCTCTTATTCATTTTATTTGTTTTTCATGGTTACATATTCTCATTCATACATGAATATGTTGTTATTGTCTCAATCATAATAGGAATGAGTTTTCTCCAAAAATAAGAATAAGAACTCTTCATAAAAATAAATTTTGTCACATAAGAAGTTATTTTCCTTAAAGATTTGAAATTCATCTTAAAACAAATATTCTTCTAAAGTTAGATAAGCTAGCTCAAGTTTTAGTAATAATATATGGTTTTCACCAAGAAATACATAAAGTAAAGTTATTCTCTTTTCAAATAAATAAGAAGTTTCTTTAGACTTAAACAAAGGATTTCTTAGATTCAATTGTCAAAATTTTCCCACCTACACTAAAGTCTAAAATAAGTTTTTCCAAAATTTACTTATAAGATGATTTCTTTTAAAAGTGGATATAACCATGAAGTATTTAGAAAAGAGTATGTTTTTCAAAACATTAGAAATAAGGAAATAGAAATTTGAAAGAGATTAAATCCACTTTTATTTAAGAAATGGAGTTAAAAGGAGGAGATATTACTTTTAGTAAAAATAAGAAATTTCAAAACTAATTTCTTTACAAAAATTAAGCTTATCTCACTTTCAAAGCATATTGTATTACTAAGATATTGTTGAGACAACACTACTAAATTCATGCATATGGTTTGAGCGTATATACGTATTCAAGGGGTTTTTCAACCATACAATATATCTATACTTTTGTACAAAAGCCCTTGAATGAATAAAGGTTTGAAAACTCTAGCTTTGAAGTTTGGAAAATTCGTACCAAATCTGTACGTTACTATTCCGAGACCTAAATAACTTCTTTTGTTAAATATAACCTTAGAAATAGATAGATCTTTTCGAGTAAGTAGAAATCGGTATATAATATGCGAAATTCCGAGTTAAAATGAGCAAGTTATGGCTATTTTAAATTGGAATTTCCATTCCATACGATTTTACAAATTCTTTAAGATAGAAGTATAGAACTTGAATAGATCTTGGATGAAATACTCATGACGGGTATTTCTTTTGTTTAGGTGTCGAGGATCACGACCTTGTCTTCCCCGAGGATTACTTCGACTCCTAGAGCGCTATGGACGAGTGAGTTTCCTTTACGCTTATGTATTCGCGCATGTGCTTGTAGAATAGAGCACTAGATGTAGGAAAAGAAAAAATTGATATGCATGTGGGATATTATGGAATTGTGTATGTGATTCATTGTGTGCGAACAATGAACGATAAGTATATCGGGACCTGATTTGTGATTGATATAAGTGTTTCCATGTATGTATTGTTATGTGTGCAAATATTGTTTGACCGCTTTAAATGATTTAATGCCATATTGAAATCCCCATATAATAAATTACTCATGCATATCACTTAGAATATCATTTCGAAGTTTTGCTACTACTCCTCAGCGTGGACCGGAAAGGTAAGCTGCCTAGCTACATCTTGAGGGTTAGGACGTACGGGGAATACGGCCTCAAGGTGTAGCCGAGCCGGATCGATCGCTTTGGGCATGGAAGGCCCGGGGACTAGTAGTACGGTTCGTTGGAACCCCAAGACGCGCGCAAATTTGAGGAGGTTGTTCGGGACCCAGTTCAAAGCATTCCCTAACCACCGATGGAGGGGTAAATCCATCAAACATACGAAACCGGATAGTCGTATGTATTGTTTGATCATATGGTTGTTGCATTCATATGCTTGATTAATAAACTTGTTTGATTGTTCTTATGAGTACTATTGAGTAAGGAATATCTCACTAAGCTAGTCATGCTTATACTCCTATAGACTTTTGATATTGCAGGATTATTTGCACCCGAGACCACCTTGATTTCCCGGGTAGAATCCTTATTTTGAGAAGCTTTTGGAGGAACTCTATTTTTAAGTTGTAGAGTAGATTTCTTCTAAAATCTTCTAGCTTTAGTTATGTTATATTAGAACCATGTTATTTTGAATTATGGGGAATGCCCCTTAGAAGTTGTAAGACTTTTATTTCAATGATATATATTAAGTGTTATTTTGCATGTTCCGCTGCCAATGTCTTAAAATGCATTACTCCACCGGTCTCCCTTCGTTGTGAATGTACGCCTTGTACCGATATGAAAGCTTTCGAGTGACTGAGGGAGTCATTCTTAAGTTTTAATATTGCGTACGGCGGGCTGTCACGTTTAGGGTACCCGCTGGGGCGTGACAAGGCCAATATATATATATATATATATAAATCTGACGATATTTGCTTGAATCTCTAGAGATCTACTCCATCATCTATCATCACTAGCTTTGTTTCGATAGTGAGCCATTGGAAGTCTGTCATTGCTCTCCGACCATTAACTCTCCAACATGCAACCGTTGGAAGTCTGACGAGGAGGCTGCAAGTATTGTTAACTCGGTTGACAGTCATGACTTTACCACCAATCTTCTAGACAAGTTACTAGCACGTGTCTTTTGCTTCCTCCATTCTAGTGATTGGAAAACTTGCTCCATCGTTTTTTGTCGCTAGCTCCATTTCGATGGCGAGATCCATGAGCGGCTCTTCCTTAATGCTAATTCTGATCTTTTCTCCTTTCTTCCATTGATCTTCACGCAATTTGATTCTGTCACGAGGCTCATGCTTAGGTGCGATTATCAGTTTGCCGCCGTGAGTGATGAAGCCTTGGTACTCATTTCCATGTAGTGTAGGCATCTCACGAACCTAAGTTTATGCAGTTGTTGTGACTTGACAAACCATTTGACTCAATCGTAGTTTTGTTTTGATTTTTTTTTTTTATTAACATGAGATACAGACGTAGAAAATCATTTGTGTAGATCAGATACACGTGGCTTTTATCTATTGGTCATTCGTGCCAACTCGATAGACAGAGTTTAATGTGGTTGTATTTTTTACTTTAAAAAGTTGAGCGAGATAGTAAATTAATTAAATGAAAGTTGAGGTAATTAATTGAAAATTTAGACAAAGTTTAGGTAGCAACTGTGATATTGTCCCTATAATCTTTAACTCAACCATTAGAATTTTTGTTCCATTAATGGTAATAGCCATTCGCTCATGTATAGTAGTTAAGATGAAATCTTTACTAATTATAAAAAAGGGAAAAAAATTAGAAATCCCATCTCTTTTTCACTCCTTTATAGTTGAGTTTTACAATCATTAAATTGCAAAAAAAAAAAAAAAATGCTAAAAAAAACAGAAGAAAAGAAGAAAAAATTGATCAAATCACCAAAAAAAAAAAAAAAAAAAAAAAAGGACAAGCCCTGTCCTGATCATATTATAATTATGCCATGTCCTATGTCGGGGGACCACGCGATCCTCCAAGAGTTGAAATAGAAAGGGCTACAACTTGCAAACAACCCAGCAATAGGCGAAAAGGTTTGCCGGACGAAAACAATGAAAGAAGGAAGAAGAAGAAGAAAAGAAGTCAAAATCAATGTATATAAGCAAGCGACCAACACCTAAAATTGGCTTTGCTTTTTAATTTTTAGGAAAATAGGTGGTATACCACCCTATTAATAAATAGGTGGCAATTTACTTTTAAAAAAAAAGGAAAAAAAAAAAAAGAAGGCGGTTTAATCGTGGCTAACGGGCTATCCTCCTATGTTTGTAATCCAATCTTAATTTTTTTTGGTTTTATACTTTTGCATTTAAGAGATAATATTTTAGGAAAAAAAATTTAATCCACCAGAGTTTGCTCCATTTTGTTTTAAATTGGATTGCATAAAAGGAGATTATATATACAATATCAAAGTAAATCGAAAGCGATTGATGAACAAATAAGGTTGATATATTTACGTTGTAATTGTTCCATCTTAAATATTGTCTAAAAAAATTAAATAAGAGAAGAAAATATCAATTCTCTTTTTCAGTGAAAATAATGATTTTCCTGAATACTTGGTCAATGAAAATATAAATATCAACAACCACCACCTTTGTCAATAAACACTATAAAAAAATTACGACAATTATAGATTTATTATCAAATATGATTACTTTTTTTTTTTTTTTTAATATCGAGATGAGGACGCGAGGTTGTACTATCCTCATGGGAAAATAATACTCATACTAGAATTACAAAGTATATTTAATTAATTAAATATAACTGCTACATTATAAGAAGAGAAAAAGTTTGTATAGATTATTCTAGTCACCATTCTTTACATCATAGCCGCCTTCATCTCCCACTAATATAAGAAGAAGGTGTGGTTGGTAATTTTCAGTCGGGCATAGCATGGCTGCAAAGGAAGTTCAGGGGAAGGTACATATGATAGGATATGATATGATATAGTTGATTGTGCGAAAGTCAATACCATAATTCAAAACCTCAATCCAATGGTGGTAGCTGAATTTTGCAATAAGCTTTTTTGGGGTTGTTAGTGGAGCAAACAGCGTCTTCTTAATTATCATTTTTTTTTTGTCAAACTTTTTTGGTAAACAATAGAATTTTGTGTTCCTTAATTTGCTTATTGATGTTAAGGTATTTTATTCTTAATATTTCATATCTTGCAACATTCTACTTCTTATGTTCAACATAATCTATTGGAAGTAAGAACATGGGCACAGTGTACAACTGTAGGGCTCTTTTTTTTTTTTTTTTTTTTAATGGGGGCCAACGTACCACTGTTGTTTAATGTACATAATTAGATTATAAAGTTTTTATATGCAAGAAAAGGGACAAATACCAATTAGAATTACAAACGGATGCTGTAAGACAACTTCCAATTATCTTACAAATATGGAGAAATGATTAACTCGTCTGTTCTAAACATCATAAGTGACAGTTTATTGTGTTTTCAGTTGAGGTGAGTGTAAGTGGAGTGAAATTTATATTTCGTTTTAATTTGAAAGCACTTGCCTTATCTTAACATGAGAAGCCCCATCACTTCTGAGTTCTGACCTTGCATAATATAATTTTTTAATTGAAAATGATAGTTACATTAATTTATTTCACAATTTCGTAAGAAATCGTACTCTTGCGTGCTTCTTCATTAGTTCGTAATCTTTACAAGTGTGAATTTTGTTCTGTGCACCTTTCTAGAATATTAAATTTTTTCTGTCCAATCTATTGATGCAGTACCGAGTGAAAAAGATAGACATGTATCAACAAGTGGCGTTTTCCTATGGTGTGAGATACAATTTCAGCTGTAGTTTCTTTGAGTAGTTTGTTATGCTAATATTAAGGACGTAAATGAGGCGAATTATTCGTGAATGATTTGGGTTTGTTCAGCTTTAATTTCAGCTTAAGCTCATGTTTTAATTTAAGCTCATAAGCTAGCTCGTGAATAGATCCACTAATAAGTTCGTTAACAAATTTATGAATTATATATTTATATATATTAAAATATAATTAAAGCAATAAAACTAATTTCTATTTAATATATATGTGTATATATTTAGCAACTATTATATATTATTTTTAGGTTTGAAAAAAAAAAAAATGGACTACTTATACAAGTTGAGTTTGAATTCAATTTCAAACTCAATAAAAACTCATTAGACTCGCTAAAAAGCTCAACTCGACTCAAGCTTGATTTGTAAACGAGTCGAGCTCGAGCTCGAAATAAATTGTATTTAGTTAAATAAGCTGAGTTTGAACTAGATTTTAGGTTCAATAAAAAAGTCAACTTGAATTCAAACTCGAGCTTGATAATTTTTAAATTAGCCGAGCTTAAACCTTTAGAAACTTAGCTTAGCTTAGCTGATCTTGTTTATAGCCTATTTAGTAGTAAGCAAGCCTGTATAATAAAAAGTATTTTCACTCATATAATTAAAAAAAGAAATTGATAGATTTCAAAACAATAATCACCCATATTTTTTATCATGCCCCGAGGGGTACCTTAAACGTAACAGTCCGCTGTAAATAATACTAAAGCTTAAGAATGACTATCTTGGTCATGCAAAGGCTTCCATATTATGTACAAGACGTACATCGCCACCAAGAGCACATATCGGAGTAGCACAATTACATTGACAACGATCAAGTAACAAGACAAAAGGAATACTTATCACAAAACATGAACATGATTGTTTACATATCTTAGAGGCATACACCCACTATTGTCTCCAAAACTACATAAATACATTCCTTTTGGAATCTTCAAAATACTATCATAGCATACATTACATATAATGAATTTACAAAATAACTTCATCCTATGTTCCCATTGCCTTTACAAGAGATTAAAATCCATCTATGACTTCCTTAACGTCATGATCCTTGAATAGAGCCACGGGTGCAAATCCCTGAAATTTTTGGAATCGAATTATAGTTTAAACGCTAATTGGAAGTCAACCGGATTTCCAGAGTCAACAAAACCCTAGTTTACCATAACCGCTTAAGTCCGACATTACCGTTTTCCCTAGCCCTAGAAAACGAAGTTTGAGTAATCAGTTATAATAGTTCGTAATAGCCATAGGTTATATAAAAATATCAGTTTTGCAAAATTCAAATGTCATTTGAACCCAATCGGACACAGTTCTCGAAAAACGTGTCCCGGAGCCCATAATAGAAAAAATATTCTGAATACACCATTAGACTCGTAAAAATATAAGATTTCCAAAAATATCAATTTCGTAATTTTTTGGTAGCTAAAAATATCAGATATCACATTTATACGCGTATTTTCTTACTACCTGCATTTAATTGTCATGTCTACTTTTACATACACCATTTTCTACTATTCTATATTCATCTATCTCTACTTTTTCTTACAACCTACTCTTAAAACCCATACACCTATTTCTTACACATTTTCATTTCCAATACAATTTCACATATTTCATTTCTTACTTTAATTAGTAAAATAACAAAAAAATAAATTTTCCTCTCTCTCTCCCCTCAAATTTATGCCCGGCCACCCCCATTGATGCCTCAATTTGTTTTATTTTTCACTTATTTAATTAACATAAATTATCTCCCATATTTTCCTATAAATACCCTTTCATACTTCACTTCTTTCACACCACTTCTTTACTAAAGTTACTCTCTCAAAATTTCTCAAGAATTCTCTCCAAGAAGTTCTTACAAGAAAGCTCTCTCTAGTTTCTTTTTTTAGGTAAACTTTCTTCAAGAAATTCCTATGTTCATCTACTTAGTATGAACTTAGTGTGTGTTTTCTAAAACCATGAAGGTTAAGAAAGCAACAATAGGTTCATACTTTGTTTTTGTTCATAATATCAATTCCTTTATGTTCCTTTATGTTTCTTTATGTTCCTTTATGTCATAACTATCTAAATATCTATATAGCTATATATATAATATTTAGAGCATATAAGCTTATTGTCTTACAATTTATTTACCTTCCATGCAATTTATTTACTTCATTGCAATTTATTTAATTTCAAGTTGTTCTTAAGACTAGTCTTTCTAGTCTTAGACTTGTCCTCATCAAGTCAAAACGTTTTCTTTCCTTTTCGGGACTAGTCTTTTCTTAGTCCCGAGGTACCTTGATGAAGCTAAGGTTCCAATACTTGATTTATTTTGTTATTTGCTTATTCTTTTAAGTTATTATGTTCCTTTATATTCCATAATTTTATGATTCATATTCATGCATGAACATAATGTTTTTCTCAACAAAAATAAACGAGAAAGTGTTTTCTTAAATTAAAGATTCTTTCTAAAGAAATAGATGTAGAAAATAGATTTCTTAAAAAGTCATGAACATGCTTAGAAACGATTTTTCTTAAATAAACCAAAAGTTTTATACAAACTTATTTTTCATAAGTATTAGAAATTCTTTTGGAATCATTACAAGAAACAAGAACATCATTTTTATGAAATTGTTATTACTTTTAAAAGTTGTTGGAATCTAAGTATAGAAAATAAAAACCACTCCTTAAGAATTTAAAGTAATTACAAAATATTAAATTTAGAAAAAGGAATATTCATCTCAAATAACCCAAGACCTTTTCAAAAGTTTTATGAAAGACTCATTTTGGGTATTTCATCTTATTTAGGTGACAAGGGACCCGAGATCATTTATCCAGGACTATTTTGATTAGATCTACCGTTATGGAGTGAGTTATTCCTTTTACTAAGTTCATTTCCTTGTTTTGTGCTTGAAATTAGTAGCACTAGCAATTAAGGAAAAGATAAAATAGATAATTATTGTGTGACTTGGTATTATGAATGATTGAATACAAGTTAAGAATATCGGAAGTTGGTTTGATAAATAAATTGTGATTCTTGTTTTGATATGATGAAAATTGTGTTGATCATCTTTAACTTGAACTAAACATCTATGGTTAAATTTTATATTGAAATCAATTCATGCATATCATTCACATGAGTCACATTTGTTTCACTACTATTCTTCGTGTGGGGAAACGAGGAAATGGTAGTGGTGGCTGGTAGGAGCTGGAAAGTCTACATGGTGGCTGGTAGGAGCCGGAAAGTCTACATGTGGCTGGTAGGAGCCGAAAAGTCTACATAGTGGCTGGTAGGAGCCGGAAAGACTATAGGGCAAGCAGAAGCTAGTAAATCTACGGATAATGATGGTCGTATGGGCCTGTAACCTCCCAACCCTTGTTATGGAGGGCGTTAAATCCATGCTACACTTGATTTCCAGTTAATCATGTGTATCTTGCTTATTCATATGATTTGTGCATTTTCATATGTTTTGATTTAAAATACTTGTATGAATTATGAAAATGTCTTATAGATGGAATTATCTCACTAAGCTAGATTTGCTTATACCCTTATAGTTTTCTATTACAGTATGATTATAAATGGTTGGCCCCAAGAAGCCCTATATGCCAGGTACGAGTGTAAGCTACTAGGAGTTTTTGGGAGAAGTTTATGTATTTTTACTTTTGAACATAACTTCTAGGAAAATCTCTATAGTAAGCTTATGTGGTAGTTATGTTTATTTTGTTATTAGTATAGTTGAACAAAGACTTTAAGGCAGGGGAATGCCCCTAAGATAATATACGAATTTATTATTAAATGAAGACCTTATGTTTATCTATGTAAAGACCTGATCCTCTAAATCCCGAGATTTAGAGTATCGAATCCCCAACCACATATAATGTTTTCACATTATATGTAAGGTTGTCCTAAAACTAACAGTTTATGCAAATTGTTTGATCAAATCACTATACTTCATAAAGAACTTTTTAAATAAACAAGATTGCTAACAAAAGCAATCTATACATATATTTACATCAAATAAACATCGTCTAGTGCCAATACATGACACTACAAAAATTACATGTTTTCTCAAAACATGAGAATCCTAAAGGATCTTAAGGTCATTACAAAAAGAAATTGGCTTAACTAACAAGCCTTCTATACATAGCTTATCCTTAGCAAAAAGTCTTCTAAAAGTCCCGGGTAATCGGATCCTATTCATCCACTCGTCCAGAAATCTTTCGAAATCGGACCCATAGCCCAAGTCATCATAGTACTCGTCTCCAATACCTGCAAAGCAGCAAAAGTGAGCCAGAGGCCCAGTACACAATAACCAATGCATAACAAGTCATCCAATTCATGTAATGCACCATAGAACAAGTGGTTATCTTTATTACAATTTGATTCACAAATCAACAAGAGGGTATTCAAACCCCGGTCACACTTCGGGAATCCAGGGATCCTGAGTAACAGCAGCTGCTCAGGGGGTTGATATAAGCAGTCCGAATACTTATATCTCCTATATCTATTTCATGAAGATAATAGCTTCATCTAGGGTTTAAAAGCCGTTGCCCGACTCTACTTAAACTCAGTCCATAACATGAGCCTAGTTCACAAGTTCCCATAAACCTTGAACTAAATCATGGTATTTCCCCCTAAGTTTAAGCAAACGTTACACAGATACAATTCTCCCCTATCGGCTACCCACTTAACCAAAAGAATCGCTATTGCATCATAGCGTACCATTGCATCATGGTAAAGTCATTGCATCATGACTTGGTTAAGCGCCTAGCTAACATGTCATTGCATCATGACAGGTTTGCTGCTCCTCGGACCAGATTAAACAGCGTAATAGACATCCAATTCATCCAAATGTTAAATCGAATCAATTTAGGTCAAATTAGAAATGTCTGGTCCTAGCAAACATCAGACAAGTTATTGCGTACCTGAACCCGTTAGTATAGAACTAGGATCTCTCGGTGATGAACTAACCGAAGAATCCTTAACTGTAATAGAAATGTCACAATAATTAATAAATCAACATTATAATTTCATTCTCACAAATATATACATATTATATCCGTATATCACAATTAATCAAAGACATCCAATTCATTAATTACAAAGTCACAATAAGCATTTAAACGTCCCATTATATCCCAAATCGTTTAATAAACACTTAATTGCTCAAATAACAACTTTGGAAATTTTTAGAAAAAGCTCTCAAAATTCAAAAACACAGGGATACGCCGGCACTCAACGCCGGCGGCGTTGAGCCGGTGTTCAATGTTCTGAAAATGTACACTGCCAACGCTGGCAGCGTTCAAAGGTGTACGCCGTCAGCCTTTGCACTCTACGCCGGCGGCCTTGATTCCAGAAGCCAGCGTACAAGTTGGAAGGAAGAACGCCGGATGACTTCCTAGCGAAAGCCGGCGGCGTTCAGTCGGCTTTAAGAAATTTGGTTCTGTGAACTTTCAACACCGCCTCTACGCCGGCGGCGTAGAGACTCAAATTGCCGGCGTACGTTCTGAAGAACAGACGCTGGCAAATTTTAGCATTAAAGCGGGCGTTGCAAACGGCGTTAGGAAAAACATTCTGTGGGCTTTCTACACCGCCTCTACGCCGGCGGCGTAGAATCCCCAGATGCCGGCGTACGTTTTAAAAACAAGCTTAAACGTGAAAATTCAAATCCCCTGTTTTTCACTTTGAAAATTACATCTTAAAACACTTCAAAACTTTCCTCAACTACACTTCCACTTCATATACCACTCCAACATACACTACTCAATTCTAGCAACTCAAAGCATGAATTCAACACAATTAAACACTTCAAAAACCTACTTCCATCAATTCTAAATTCTCCTACACAAATCCTCTTAACAACTTCCCAACATTTCATAAACATACAACAATGCATGCACAACCTCACACACTCATATAACACTTTCTCAACTCATCCCATGCATGAACAAACCATTTGATCAACATTAAACTCAATCATCCAATAATCCATACATCTATTTCAAGAAAGAAAATAAAACAACACAACAACCTAAACTAAATCAATTCAAATATATATATATATACCTTGTCTTGAGAAAACTTTGGTTTTCAAACTTGATATAAACCCTAACTTGAGCTTGGAAATGGAGATGGAAATGGAAGAAGAAAACAAAGAAAGAAAAAGAAAATTCGGATAAAATGGCTGCCCTCAAAAAGTAAGTTAATTAACAAATTTTGACTTTAAACACATTCCAAATTTACCCCTTAATGCCTATATAACTTTAGGTTGCATTTAGCTTTAATTTGAGTCTCATTTGGCTTGTATTTGGGCATAAATGCTACTTAATTACAAGAACTCTATCAATTATCTTAAAATATTAAGTTGATTTATAAATCTAACTTAACTTAACCTTTTAATGTACAAAAGACAACATTAATAATTTCATTACTCACACATTAATGCATATAAAACAAAATATTAATGTCAACATATACACATACAAAATCATATATCTTAACTACTAACAACATAACCATGCTCATTCAATTCAACATTTAAAAAAATACTTAAACACATGGAATTTGAATAAAATTAAATCTAGGTCATTTCATTCTTCCCTTCTTCAAGAAGTTTCGTCCCCGAAACTTAACTCACCTTCTTATCAAAAAGTTCCGGATATTTCTGTCTCATTACACTCGCTACTTCCCAAACCGCTTCTCTCTCGGATTGGTTACTCCATTGGACCTTTACCATTGGTATGACTTTATTCCTCAATTCTTTGTCCATTTTTCCCAAAATTCTAATTGGCTTTTCTTCAGTAGTCAAGTCTGGTAGTATCTCTGGTTGATTGGTATCCAATATTGCATCGGAATCGGATATACACTTTCTAAGCTGAGATACATGAAAAACGTTATGAACGCCTGACAAACTTGGTGGTAACGCCAATCTATAAGCCAATGGCCGATCCTTTCCAATATTTCATATGGCCCAATGTATCTTGGATTCAATTTACTCCTCACACCAAATCTGAAAACTCCTTTAGTCGGGGATATCTTGAGAAACATGATCTCCAAGTTCAAATCCAAAGGTCTTCTTCTCAAATCGGCATAACTTTTATATCGGTCTTGAGCAGCTTTCAATCTCTGTTTGATCATTTGATCTTATCAACCGCTTGTTGTACCAAATCGGGTCCAATCAATACTCTCTCGCCCACTTCATCCCAATGCAAAGGAGATCTACATTTCCTTCCATATAACGCTTCATACGGAGCCATCTGAATCGATGCTTGATAACTATTATTGTAAGCGAATTCAACTAAAGGTAAGTGTTCATCCCAATTCTTTCCAAAATCCAATGCACAAGCTCTAAGCATATCTTCAAGAATTTGAATTGTCCTTTCTGATTGCCCGTCAGTTTGTGGATGAAAAGCTGTACTAAATTGTAACTTTGTTCCAAGAGCTTCATGAAGACTTTTCCAGAATCGACTGACAAATCTCGTATCTCTATCCGAAGTAATGGTCATTGGTATACCATGTAATCTCACTATCTCTCGGATGTAAATCTGAGCCAATTTTTCAAGTGAACCCGACTCTCAGTGGAATGAAATGTGATGATTTCGTGAGTCGATCCACAATGATCCAAATCATCTCATTCTTGGCTATGTCTTTGGTAAAGCAGTCACAAAATCCATAGTTATCTCATCCCATTTCCATTCCGGAATCTTTAATGGTTGCAATTCTCCTCCAGGCCGTTGATGTTCGATCTTCACTTGTTGACATACCAAACACTTAGAAACAAATCTTGCAATGTCCTTCTTCATTCCTTCCCACCAAAAATGTCGCTTCAAGTCTCGATACATCTTCGTGTTTCCCGGATGAATTGAATATGAGGAGGAATTGCTTCCTTCATAATTTGATGTCTCAAATCATGATCTCGGTACATAAATTCTATCTTAAACTGATAATTCCTTTATCATCAATTCTCATCTCTTTTCTCCTCTTTCACTATCTTATTTTTCAACTTCTGGCTACCGGGTTCTTCAAGTTGTCCTTGCTTGATTTGATCCAGAATCGTTGGTTGCAATGATAAACTTGCTAGCATAATGTCAACATTTTCCATAGTTCTCAATATTCATCCTTTGAAGATCTTCTTGTAACTCCCATTGATTAGTAACCAAGATTCCACATTCATCGATTTCTTTCTACTGAGCGCATCGGCTACCACATTAGCTTTTCCCGGGTGATACAAAATTTCAACATCGTAATCTTTAATTAATTCCAACCACCTTCGTTGTCGCATGTTCAATTCCTTTTGAGTGAAAATGTATTTCAAACTCTTATGATCCGTGAATATCTTACACTTTTCACCAAACAGATAATGTCTCCAAAGCTTCAATGCTAATACCACTGCGGCTAGCTCGAGATCATGAATTGGGTAATTCCTCTCATGGGACTTCAATTGTCTTGAGGCATAAGCTATGACTCGATTATCTTGCATCAAACACATCCGAGTCCTTGAAGTGAAGCATCACTATAAATTACAAACTCTTCTCCACTAATTGGTAATGCCAAAATCGGTGCAGAAATCAATCGTTCCTTCAGCTCAAGAAAACTCCGATCACAATCTTCATCCCAATCAAACTTCACATATTTCCTCGTCAACTTAGTTAATGGTGAAGCGATTTTGGAAAAACCTTGTACAAATCTTCTATAATAACTTGCCAACCCCAGAAAACTTCGCACTTCCGTGACACTTGTCGGTGGTGGCCAGTCCAATACCGCTCTAATCTTCTCCGGATCAACAGATATTCCTTCCTTTGTAATGATATGTCCCAAGAATGCAACTTCTCTCAACCAAAACTTGCACTTGCTAAATTTAGCATAAAGCTTCCTCTCTCTCAATCTTTGCAATACAAGTCTCAAATGTTTCTCATGATCTTCCACATTCTTTGAATATACCAATATATCATCAATGAAGACTATCACAAATTGATCCAAATAATCCTTAAATACCCTATTCATCAAATCCATAAAAGCAGCAGGGGCATTTGTTAAACCGAAAGGCATAACCATAAACTCAAAATGTCCATATCTTGTTCTGAAAGCCGTCTTGGATATATCTTGTTGCTTAATCTTGAGTTGATGATATCCGGATCTCAAATCTATCTTGGAAAACAATGCCGCATCTCTCAGTTGATCAAATAAATCATCAATTCGAGGAAGTGGATACTTGTTCTTGATTGTCACTTGATTCAATTCTCTATAGTCTATACACATCCTTAGACTTCCATCTTTCTTCTTAACAAACAATACCGGAGCACCCCAAGGAGAAATACTTGGACGGATAAACCCGAGGTGTTGCAATTCTTCTAACTGACTTTTCAATTCTTTCAACTCAGCCGGAGCCATACGATACGGAGCTTTAGAAATAGGTGTAGTTCCAGGTATCAAATCAATCCCAAAATCAATCTCCCTATCCGGTGGCAAACCGGGTAATTCATCAGGAAAAACATCAACAAATTCCCTTACTACTGGCACCATATCAACTCGGAGTTCTTCACTACCCATTGTAGTTCCCATATCCTTCTCCCACAATTCCATAGAATACATACTTCCGGGTCTCCTTCTTTCCAACACATGAAATAGTCTTCTACCTTCCAATTCAAAACTCACTTCCGCTTTACTACAATCTATTGTCGCTTTGTAAAGATTCAACCAATTCATTCCAAGAATAACATCAAAATCAATTAAAGGTAGAACTAACATATCTATTGGCATGCTTTCATCAGAAATCACAACATCAACATTCTTACATACACATGGCTCTTTGGATTGCACACCAAAAGGAGTATTCACACTCATCACTCTATCATACAACACTTCAGAAGACAAACCACACTCATTCACAAAGCTTTCAGCAATACATGCATGAGTAGCACCAGTATCAATTAAAGTATATGCAGGATGTCTTGCAATCTGTATTATACCTGCCAGTGTATCAACCGAAGGAGCTTTCTCACATTGTTGCAAAGCAAACACCCTAGCAGCTGTCATTCCCTTTCCAAAGTTCGGTCCTTCATTCCTCGGCTTTTCTTTACAATTTGCCACATGATGACCCCTTTGTTGACAATGAGCACAAAAGATGGGCTTCAATTTAGGATCAGGACAATCAGAAGCTTTATGACCAACTTTCCCACATGCAAAGCAAGCTCCAGGAGTCCATTTACATTGAAACGATTCATGAGGCCCAAAACATATAGGGCATCGCCTATCAAATGGAATGGATGGCATAGGAGTCTTCACCACTTGTCCCGAGCTTGGTTTCTTACCCAAATATGGTCGCTTGCCTTTGTTAACATTACCAAACCTTGAATAAGGATGTAGGATGTCACCGATCTCTTGCCCATAAAGTTGCACGTCTATCCCTCTGAGCTTTATTTTCATTATTAATTTGTTCCACTAACTTTGCCTTGATTACTGTTTCGACAGTGTTGATAATTGAAACTTCTTAACCTCACTCTTAATCTCCATGTTCAAGCCATCTTGGAACTTTTGAACCTTCATGCTCTCATCATTGTAACTTGTACCCGCAAATCGAAGCAATCTACAATATTCTGCATGATATTCTTCAACAGTTTTATTTCCCTGCCTTAGACTCAACCAACTCGATATCATTTGTTCCCGCACTGTGGATGGAATGTATTGCAAGAAAAAGGCTTCCTTAATCTGTTCCATGGTATCGGTCTCACATATCCTTCACTATTCAATCTCCACCAATTATATGCATCTCCCTTCAACATATATATAGCCAAATCAACTTTCTATGCTCAGGCACTTCACAAGCTGCAAACGCTTTTCTAGCTCCACTATCCAACCTTCCGTTCGAGTCGGATCCAAAACAGTTCCATCAAAATCAGGTACCAGTCTAACAAAATCATGCAACTTGACTTGTTCGTTCCGGTCTCCCATTGGTACTTGTGGCTCTTCTCTCACAGTTGGGATGATATTGCTGCATAAATTGTTGTTGTTGTTGATACATCATTTGTTGGTACTGCTGAACTATAGCAAACATATCCCGAAACATAGTGAGCACATTATTCGGATCTCCCGTAGGCATCTGTGGCATAGCTGGATATGCTGGCATTTGAGGAGGCTGTGGATTCGGTGCAGTAGAAGCCGAAGCCGGTGATGGAGTCGAAGTAGAAGCTGGAATACTAGCTGATGCAGAAGCTGAAATAGTAGACTGAGAAGGAGGTGGCATACTTTCTCTTTCCGAAGATTGTCGGGTTACTCTTCGTGACCTATCCATCTTTTAAACAAACATGCAACATATGTATGACATATAATAATTTTACAAGGTCAAATCAATATCAAAACAATTAATAAACCAATTAGACAATTAAACATAAAACTTAATATAAACAAGTCCTATATATGTCTAACTAACTCACCGTATCTAAGGTCAAGTCACCACTATTTAATCAAACAATTTCATAAACAAGGCTCTGATACCATCTGTAAAGACCCGATCCTCTAAATCCCGAGACTTAGAGTACCGAATCCCCAACCACATATAACGTTTTCACATTATATGTAAGGTTGTCCTAAAACTAACAGTTTATGAAAATTGTTTGATCAAATCACTAAACTTTGTAAAGAACTTTTAAATAAAACAAGATTGCTAACAAAAGCAATCTATACATATATTTACATCAAATAAACATCGTTTGCAATACATGACACTACAAAAATTACATGTTTTCTCAAAACATGAGAATCCTAAAGGATCTTAAGGTCATTACAAAAGAATTGGCTTAACTAACAAGCCTTCTATACATAGCTTTCCTTAGCAAAAAGTCTTCTAAAAGTCCGGGTAATCGGATCCTATTCATCCCACTCGTCCAGAAATCTTTCGAAATCGGACCCATAGCCCAAGTCATCGTAATACGTCTCCAATACCTGCAAAGCAGCAAAAGTGAGCCAGAGGCCCAGTACACAATAACCAATGCATAACAAGTCATCCAATTCATGTAATGCACATAGAACAAGTGGTTATCTTTATTACATTTGATTCACAAATCAACAAGAGGGTATTCAAACCCCGGTCACACTTCGGGAATCCAGGGATCCTGAGTAACAGCAGCTGCTCAGGGGGTTGATAAGCAGTCCGAATACTTATATCTCCTATATCTATTTCATGAAGATAATAGCTTCATCTAGGGTTTAAAAGCCGTTGCCCGACTCTACTTAAACTCAGTCCATAACATGAGCCTAGTTCACAAGTTCCCATAAACCTTGAACTAAATCATGGTATTTCCCCCTAAGTTTAAGCAAACGTTACACAGATACAATTCCCCCTATCGGCTACCCACTTAACCAAAAGAATCGCTATTGCATCATAGCGTACCATTGCATCATGGTAAAGTCATTGCATCATGACTTGGTTAAGCGCCTAGCTAACATGTCATTGCATCATGACAGGTTTGCTGCTCCTCGGACCAGATTAAACAGCGTAATAGACATCCAATTCATCCAAATGTTAAATCGAATCAATTTAGGTCAAATTAGAAATGTCTGGTCCTAGCAAACATCAGACAAGTTATTGCGTACCTGAACCCGTTAGTATAGAACTAGGATCTCTCGGTGATGAACTAACCGAAGAATCCTTAACTGTAATAGAAATGTCACAATAATTAATAAATCAACATTATAATTTCATTCTCACAAATATATACATATTATATCCGTATATCACAATTAATCAAAGACATCCAATTCATTAATTACAAAGTCACAAAGCATTTAAACGTCCATTATATCCCAAATCGTTAATAAACACTTAATTGCTCAAATAACAACTTTGGAAATTTTTAGAAAAAGCTCTCAAAATTCAAAAACACAGGATACGCCGGCACTCAATGCCGGCGGCGTTGAGCCGGTGTTCAATGTTTGAAAATGTACACTGCCAACGCTGGCAGCGTTCAAAGGTGTACGCCGTCAGCCTTTGCACTCTATGCCGGCGGCCTTGATTCCAGAAGCCAGCGTACAAGTTGGAAGGAAGAACGCCAGATGACTTCCTAGCGAAAGCCGGCGGCGTTCAGTCGGCTTTAAGAAATTTGGTTCTGTGAACTTTCAACACCGCCTCTGTAATCCCCCAAATTTTACGTAACATGATTTTAACAAATATTAAAAGTGTAATATTTGAATATTTAGAATAATTGGAACAAGTAGTAAAAATCACTCCAAATTTTTCTCGATTTAAAAATGTTAAAGTGTGAATGAATTTGATTATAATTAGAAATATTAGAATCTCTACCAATAAAAAAAAAATTCATATATTTTTATCTTAACCGTGATTTTCCTAGAATCTTCAAGATAAGAAAAACAGTTAGCTAACTTGCTTCAGCTCATTATGTGAAACATTCCTTTTTATCAAACAAATATCAATGTCAATTTGTCTCTCTTACAACTTGGCATTTGAAGCATTTAATTAACAAACCAACAAAAATAATTCTTTCTTGAGTCCAAACCGTAAACCCTTTCTCTCCTCCACATATAACTTAAATTCAAAGACAAATAACAATTTTGATTACATGAATATTAGATTAATTTGAATTTATATAGCCTAAAACTCTAATCGGTAAATATAAACTCTAAAAATTTTCAATTTCGTAAACATAAAATTCTAGATTTTAACTCAAAATTATAATCTCTTTATATATATATAAATTAAAAATCTAAACATTAATTTAAATACCCCTATCTTATATAAATTAATAAATCTATTCACGTATTCAATAATATTCCCCAAAATCTTTGAATATATTGAATATATTATCCTGTATACATGATAACAAGCTAAGATCAATTTAAACATGTAACAAGTTTACTTGCATGCCTTGATCGAAACCTGCAGAGGGAATCATTTTAAATCAAATGTTCTCACATGAGGATAAATATCAAAGTTAACACCTCATCACAAGCATTAAATGTAGATGATGTCACATTGTCTTCAGCTTATCTATTTCTTTCCTTGTTTAGGAAGTTGCGTATAAGTAAGGAAAATTCTTAATTCTACATGATAACTTTCATGCCTTAGCTTTATAAAAACAAACATTAGAGACCTCTTATTATAAAAGAAAAAAAAAGGGGAATTTAAAGCCATTTTTTTTATACCTGACCGAAAACAACGATCCCACTCAAGTTTCTCCCAAAATTTCGTCAAAAACCACCATCTAACATTACATAATATTCTTTTCCTCCTCGTAATTTCTCGTTCCACCATGATACATCCAGAAATTACCAGCTAAAATCATCAATCAAACATCTACCTAAATTAACTCTAGGAATCCCTAATATCCGAAGTCCTTGGGAAAAAAAAAATCATCGTCAAGCCTGGGGAAAACTTTAATCAAGGTGGCGGCACTTTCAAGTGTAAGGAAAAATACATCCTAAAATCTGTTTCAACAAAGGTAAAACGTTTTCTTTTATATATATTAGAAATAAAAGTATCGATGTTAATTAATTTTTCTTTTATATACATGTATGAGCATCTATGTTTCGATCCAAGTAGAAACAATTAAAATATTCGAAATAGATGAGCACATGCAGGTTTCGCTCTAGTTAAATCCAAGGGAAGTCATGGTGATTTTTTTTTAACAGAATCCACGTTAACAACAATTAACTTTTATATAACAAAAAGGAAAAGTTTGGTTGAATATATAAATATATGTGTATATCTTATGAGCCCTAAAATGAATGTATATACGCTGGGATAGGACCAGCGATAATATATGTATATTAAAAAAAAAAAAAGAAACATTAGTTTAGGACACATAGCCACAAATAATATAATATATATATATAATATATTTGTAATGATACCTTACTTTATCTTAATAGGGGAATTAAGTACTTCCACACAATTTTCGGAAGATTATTATGACGATTAGACAAGATGGACAGGTGATAACTTGACTTTATCATACGATTGTGCTTGCAATATAGCTGCATTAAATTAATAATATATTAAACCAATATGCATGTGGGTTGGGTATACTGCATAATGTTTGTGTATGCTTGATTGCAAAAATTACCCTATATAAGTGATAAGTTTTATTGTATGATAATTACTGTATGAAGCATGGTTGATATTGTCCTGTGAATTGTGTGATCACACCTAAACCTGACTAAAAGCTTTTGATACCATAAAAGAAAATGATCATGCATTACACGATTGCATAAACAGCATTTGAGCAAGTGGCAGCCTACTACGTGTTAGTTTCTCGGATCTCTGGTAATGCTTGAATTAACTAGGCCAGAGAGCTAGTAGTTAATTGGAAGATTACTTTTGTTCTGTTAATACCATAGAACTACATGGTAAACGAAGGACGCCGCTTATGTATTACGTGAGATAACTAACCTTAGTGAGTTTCTAAGGCAGAAAACAGAATGAGAGATTTAAGATATGGTTGATTTAAAGAGATAATTAAAAGTGAGTATTGTTGTATTCCTGTATGCTTATCTCTCCGGTAGGTGGGCCATAGCATTGTGATCCATTCAACCCCGATGAGAGGGCGTAAATCTTCATCCTGCTTTGGATTCTAGATCATCCAGCTTGTAATGTGCATATGACTGATTGTTGCATTAACATATGATTGATAATTACACTTGGTTCTATTGTTTGATGTGTGGTCTGGTCAGGTTGTCTCACTGAGCCCGGGTTCGCTCACCCCCCTACAGTTTTTGTGCAGGATTATTATTAGCTGAGATTGGGCTAGGAATGTGTGAAGAGAGCTTCTCCAACAAACTCTATGAAGATAAGATATAGGATATGGTAAACTTAGAATGTAAATTAGATGAATTTTGAATTTTGTATGTTGTAGTTGGAACCCAATTTCGCTATTTGGTGGGGGATACTGATTCTCTGCGATCTTTGTGAAATTGGAAAATCGGATTCCATAATTGAAATACTATAATATATTATATCATTTGTATGATAAACATTTATAAATAAATAGAGTCTTGTATACTCTGACATACAGGACGGCTCTCATGTTACTGGTGCACACGTGATATGATGGCTTAGATAAATCCTACAGGCCCCCTTTTGAGGCATGACAGCCTCTACGCCGGCGGCGTAGATACTCAAATTGCCGTCGTACGTTCTGAAGAACAGACGCTGGCAAATTAATTAGCATTAAAAGCCGGCGGCGTTGCAAACGCGTTAGGAAAAACAAATCTGTGGGCTTTCTACACCGCCTCTACCCGGCGGCGTAGATCCCCAGATGCCGGCGTACGTTTTTAAAAAACAAGCTTAAACGTGAACTCAAATCCCCTGTTTTTCAACTTTGAAAATTACATCTTATGTAAGCCCCGGAAAATTTCAATAAATAATTTTAAGATGAACTTCGAAAATAAACCCTAAAAATCACTCCAAATTAAAACCGAATTTCGATAAGTCCTAATTCACAAACGAATTCAGAAACTTCTTAATCTTGAGAAAATGAAAATCTTTAAACAATAAAATAAGAACTCAGTGGTCTTCAAATTCAAAACCCCGACGTACGAAAAATTCCATATTTAACTCCGACTTATACAAACAGGTAATAGAAAGCTCAAAAACAAATTATTAAAAAGCAAATAACGATTGACTTTCGAAAATATAACTCAATTCAAGAATTCCGAAAACATTAAAAGATATTAAATACTTACAAAAATAAAATTTAAAATAAATTTCTCAAATTAAATATATTGTATAAACATAAATATCAGTTTCCAAATTGGCAAAGGTCTAAACCGGAAAATCACCCGGAAACCCTAACCAGAATACAATAGTGTAAGTCCGGCAATCTAGCGCCCCTAACCCTAGAGGCCGAGATGTAGTTTAGATATGTAGAATAGCTCATAGTAATATGAGTTTGTTTAAAAATATCAGATTGGTAAATTTTTGACCTATTTCGAACCCGTTCGGATACAGACTTCGAAAAGCGTGTCCCGGGGCTCGAGATATCAAAAATATACCAATAGTACCGTTAGACTCGTAATTTCATAAGATTTCTAAATATATCAGTTATATAATTTTTCGGGTTATAAAAGTTACAGTTATAACCTTTTTATCGTATTTCCATTATTACCGGTAATTGATTAGTCTTTTGCACTATTCATTTTTATTTCATTACAAAATTTTATTATTTTTATAAAGCCTTATATTTTTAGATAAATATTTTATATGTTATAGAAAATTTTGTTTTTCTAAAATTTAATTCATTTCGGGTCTTTACGGGATCAGATTCTGTTTAAGATCCGATACTAAAAATAAAATAAATTAATTTAATAATTGGAAAATATTTCAAAAATATTGTTATTTTCATAAAATAATTTTTTAGAATTTTTCGGGTTATAAAAATATCATTTATAGCCCATATTCGCGTATTTTGATCATACCGGTAACATATTTGTTAAAATACTAAAATAATTCAAATAATTATTTAATTTTAATTATGAAAAATCTGCTACAATTATTTGGAATTATTTTTCTAATTTTATTTTATTTTGTTTTATTTTATTAAGAAAGTACTCTTACAACCCATCTTTTCAAGTACACCTTACACATATCACTTCCTTTTCACTTCAATCTTTCTACACATAATCCCACACTTCATGGCAGATTTTTCCTTCTTTATGGCTGCCATTGTCCTTCATTTATTCCTATTTTGACTAAATTAAATAAATTCTACTCCTTCTTTAAGAAGCTACACATACACATTTATTACACAAATTAAATTCAAGTCAAAATTCAACAAAACACACCTCTCTCTCTCCCAATTCACGTGAATCCCCTCCCCAAAATCTGCCCTTGTTTTATTTTTTTTCTCTTTCATTCATTTAATACACTCATTTCTCTCTCCCTTTCATTTACTTTCCTTCCTTTTTCATTCTTTAGTCTTTCTCTCTCTTTTTTTCCTCTCTTTCTTCTTCATTTCCTCTTGTTCCTCCATGGAAAACAAGCTGCCCCCTTCTTCTTTCATGGCTTCCACACTTCATTTTTAAAGATTTCTAAGCCAATCTTCTTCCTAAAGCTCCATAGGTGATATAGGTAAAGTGTAATGAAGGTTTCATGCATCAAATGACCTTCCATAAGCTTAAAAGCTTAGGATGATGATGCAAAAAATAAATCTTTCTCTTCTTCCACTTTTTATTACTTGTATTGCAAATTATTTTCTTGTTTAAAGTTGATTATATTTTGTAGATCTAAATTGTTGTAGCTTTGATTTTTTGTTTATGCCATAGATCTTGTTATTTAAGTAGTTATTTTTGTTATTTCCTATGATTTATGCATAGATCTATCATCCACATATAGTGATTCATGCATTTGAAAACTAGTTTAGAAAACTAGATCTAGAGTTTTGAGTTCATGAATGCATAGACTTTTGTTTATGTTCATAAGCAACTTGTAATAGCATGAGGATAGTAGGAATGTGTTAAGAAACTCAAGATCTATTTTATTTTCACAAAAACCATTTTTGGAAATTCGGATGAAAATGGAACCATATTTAGAAAAGTGGTTTTTCAACTTCAAAATGTGTATTTTTCATTTAAAATGAAGGGCTTAGGGTATAGATACCATAAATGAAAGATTTTGATAAGTAAAGTTTAGATCCATGATGTTTATAGCTTATTACCATGCATTTGTTTATGTTTATGTTCATATTAATAGATCTTAGTTATGAACTCAAACAAAATTATGAAATTCGTATTTTGGCAAGACCATTTAAAAACACTTTCCAAGTGTCAAAATGTAAATTTTTACTTAAGAAAATGAAGGCTTAATATATGTATATCATCAAGACTTCTTTTTACAAGAATCTAAGTGATTTCAAAAGTTATTTTCAAAAAAAATCTATTTTCGGATTTTGGCCAAGGCCTATTTTAAAAACATGTTTTCCAACTCAAAAATGAAGTTTTTATTTAAGAAATGAAAGGCTCATAAGATATGATATGTAAGGAATGGATTTTCATGAGCTTAGATAGATTTTATCAAAAGATATAACCAAAAATAAATTTTGTAAATTCGGATCCCAACTAAGACCAATTTTTAGAACCCATGTATCAACTCTAAAACTCATGCTTTATGTGAAAAATGAAGTATATAGGTAATAGATATCATTAAGCAATGATTTTTACAAGTTAAAATGAGCTTAGGCATGAGTAATGTGTAAAACAAGTAATGGAATTAAAATGGAAAAATTTGAGTTAGTAATCAAATTGTCAAATTCGTAATTTAAGATGATGCATATGTAATCACTTAGTATTTGAGCTCAAATTGCAATTTTTATGTGTTAAATGAAGTCCTTAGACAATAGATGTAGTAAAGTCTTAAATTTTAATGCATTAAACAAGTTTTTCCCAAGTGAATCATTCAAAAAGTGGATTTTCTAAAATTCGGATTTTTGAGTAAATCATATTGGAAAATATATTTGCAAAGTGTAAAATGCAAATTTTTGTGTGAGAATGAAGTCCTTAGTGGTTATGTATGATTGAGCCCTAATTTTCTAAATATCAAATGATTTTTACTCAAAGGAATCACTCAAAAGCCAATTTTTACCAAATTCGGATTTTGGAATCAACCCCACTTGAAAACATGCTTACAAAGTGTAAAATGGAAATTTTTATGTAGAAATGAAGGTCATAAGTAATATATATAATGAAGACTCAATTTTGACAAAAATAATTATATTTTCTTAAGTAACAAATCCAAAACAAATGGAAATGATAAAAGTTAGAAAACTAGATTTTTCATAAGTAAGTGGTTATTATGGTCTTGCAAAATAAAAAGTTATAAAATTTCTTTTTAGCAAAAATCATCAAGATCATACATACATTAAGCTCATCTCATGTCATTCATGTTAGAAAATCACTCATATTGCATATATAGTTAAGTTATATAGTAGGAACATTTCAAACATTTACAAAACTTTTTTCGGAAATTGAAATTGTTGCTGACCTAATCTGATCCGACCTTTTCGAAGCTTCAATGTTTTCAAAACTAAAATATAATATTAGAATTAGGTAGATCTCTCGAAGTAGATAGAAATCGATATATAATTTGCGAGATTCCGAGTTAAAATGACCAAGTTATGGCCGTTTTAAGTTGGAATTCCCGCTTAGGACGCGAATTACGAATTTGAAGGTTCGTATAAAATCGTTTGGATTAGTTTGAGTTGAAATACTTATTAGAGTATTTCTTCCTTTTAGGTGATCCCGAATTCGACGATTCCCTACCACCGGATTATTATTACTAGAAGACCGGTGATCAATGGCCGAGTGAGTTTTCTCCTTGTTTTGTTACCTTGATTGTGATTGTAGTTAGTTGCATTAGAATTATAGGAACAAGATAAAAATCGATATGAATGGGGATGGGATATATGATGAGACTGTGATGAATGTGTGCCAAAGAATACTAAAGCATATCGAAATCCCGATTTGATTGGATAACTGCACCGTTCATATTATTTTGTTATATGTGTGATATTGTTGGTCACTAAGAATGTATAAATTTTGACCTAAGCAAAAATTAAATTGGTCATGCATCGCATTGGACATATTGCATTTGGTAGCATGCTACTCCTACGCAGGTCGATCGGTATGGTCCGTGGATGATTCGTTTGGATAACGACCCGGTGCCAGAGCTCATTCAGGGGTACTAAGGCGCATGTGGATGCATTCTTGGATGAGCCTAGCCGAGTCGAGTGCTAAGAGCCGAGGGCTTGGGGACTAGATGGTCGTGTAGACTCAATACCATTCCTAACCCAAGATACGGAGGGCGTAAATCCGTTCTGTGTGTGGGTTCCGGATACCCATGCATAATTGCTTGCTCACGTGTTTGTTCATGCATAGCATGATTGACTAATAACTTGTTTGTTATGGTACGGAATTAAGGGAATTCTCACTAAGCTAGTGTAGCTTATACCCCAATAGTTGTTTAAATGAACAGGTTATCTCAAGAATGCAAGGTGGGAACCGAATTGGTTGAAGTCGGGAATGACTTTGGGATTTCGGCAAGGAATACGAATGGTTGAAGTTATCTGCTAGTTTATGATTTGTCTTGTAATAGTTTGTGTAGGGAAGTCTGTGGATGAATGTAATTGGAGTTGAATGATTTGTATTTTGAAGTGTAGTGAATTGTATCTGAAGTATAGTAAATTTGTATTTCCTTTACATTGTTACTCAAGCTATATCAACGTAAAATGTATTACTCCGATGAGTCTCCTCCATGTGTTAGACGCCTTGTACATAGTATGGAAGCCTTCGCGTGACTGAGGTGGTCATTCTTAGGCTTTAATATTGTGTACGGCGGACTGCCACGTTTAGGGTACCCTTCGGGGCGTGACAGTTTAGTTGGTATCAGAGCGACAAGGTTTTGGGAATTAGGTGGAAAGACTTTAGGAAATGAATGTTAAGATACGATCTTAGAAATGAATAGATAAGTGTTAGATGACCCTTAGGTAAAGAAGAATTAGATTTAGCTCAATGACCTTTAAGGTATGATTTTCGATCATTATGGATTTGAATTCTATCTGAGACTTCTGGAGAACATAGAAATAGATATATATAAGGAAGGAAGATTGAAACTATTTGATGGGACGATCGAATCTATCTAGCAACTGCAAAATACAAGAATAAGTGACCTTACCCGACCTTTGGTTCAAACCGATAATAGAAGATGGTAGATTTCCCCTTCAACCTAGGAGACCACTAGGTGGGAAGGATAAATTGCGTGCTTTCACCGTTTTTCTAAATAAACAAGTTTAAAGAAAATAAAAAGTTATAACTCTTTTTCTAAACCATAAGCAACTTGTGAATAGTATAATTAGGCTAATGTGACCGTTTCGTCTTGTTTCTAGGAGACTACCTGAGGAGAACGTGCAACGGTTGACTAACCTTCCCAATGAACAACAAGTGAGAGACACTCCACCACCACAAGATCCAATGCAACAAGTCATAGACCTTCTAGGGTGTTTGGTGGATACACAAAAGCTCCTCTTACAACAAGTGCTTATTAGGAATGTGCCGGTCCAGGTGGAAGGACCCCACCAAGTGACAATGCAAGGAATTGAGACTCCTTCTGTTATGGCTAGTCCAAGCTCCAAAGTCAGAAGGTATAAGACAACTAGCCTAACAGTTAAGAATGAACCTTTTAAGAGGCGTCAGATCAATTGTTGGAAGTGCAAGGAAAGTCATTATCCAAGACAATGTCCACAGCTGAAGCATAGGTGTTACTTCTGTGGAGATCCCGAGCATAAGATTATGGATTGTCCAGGAAAGAAAACCCTAAAGTGCTTCATCTGCAAACAGCCAGGACACGGGCAAGTAGATGCCCCCAAAAATTAACTGGATAGCTGCCCTTGTTTGGAAGAAGTCAGTCTCCTAGAAATATCAATAGATCTCTTGTGTTGATTAGGAGCGAATAACTTTTTGAGAAGAACAAAAATGTTTTGAAAATGTAAATCAATGTTGCGTTTATCATCTAGTTCATAAATTAATTCCAATGTATATTTTACATCCTTTCTTTGAACTTTTGTAATGGAAGATTTACATCTTCTCTTGAATTCATGTATTTCGTTTTGGATATTGTGAAGTTTCTATTACTGATTTTGCTTTAAGTGGAATTTCAATATTTCTCATATATGTTTTTATTTCCGCAATTCCGTGTTCTATATTTCCGATAAGCTTCCTTAAATCTCTTTTAACGCTTTAAGACGTAATAAAAGATTTAGAATTCTCACCGAGCTTAATAAAATTGTAGGAGAGATACCCAACCACAACAAGAACCCGTCATGACTCCTTTAGGACCTGAGAACCAAGCGATACCTGAACCACCTAATCAAGAGGGAAATGCCTCAATAGAGATTGAATGGCTTACTAGTCAGATAAGAAGCTACATGCAACAGACTCAAGTCAGTTCAACGTCTACACCTGTGAGATATGAGCAAGAAACGACAAGATGAACCCCATCACCTCAATACCACCAAAGTCTCTTACCGTGCTTCATAAAGTGTAACCAGTATTTCGACGGAGTTTTGGAAAACCAGATGAGGCAGAGGATTGGTTGGCACACATTGAGAGGTCCTTTAATGCTTTTGAAGTACCATACCGTCTGAGAGTCAATTATGGAACCTATATGCTCCGCTTACATGCCCGAGTATGGTGGGAATCTAAGGAAAGAGAGTTGACGCCTCCAGTTACATGGGAGATGTTTAAATATGAGTTTTTGGATAAATATTTCCCCATGAGCTTAAGAGTCCAGTACAGTGCAGATTTCCTCAATATCTCACAAGGAGATCGTAGTGTGGAACAGTATGAAACCGAGTTCAGTAGATTGTTGCAATACGCTCCGGAATCATATAAACAAAGTGAGGAACTCAAAAGACAAGTGTTTCTGAATGGTTTGAAAGAAGATCTTCGGACTCGATTGGAGGAATTTGATATCAGGAGTTATCAAGGATTGCTAGAAAGAGCACGGATAATAGAAAATGCTCAAAGGAGAGGCAAGAAAGAAGTAATAAGGAAATGGAGTTCTATGTTGCAATGACCCCGAGTCAAAATGTCAGAACACTTCCCTTGGATGATGACCCAAACAAGGAAGAAGACATAATATTGGATAAGCTACAATGTTGGAAATGTAAGGGACAGCATTACCCTATACGGTGTCCACGACTTCAATCCAAGTGTTACCTCTGTGGGGACCCCAGTCAAAGTTGAGAAGTGTCCTAAAAAGACAAACAACGCATGCTTTCTTTGCTCAAAAACGGGACATTTAGCTAAAACATGCCCTGAACGGGATAACTTGTGTTGCTTCGCTGGATCAACCAAGAAAGAAGAGGAGGAGATGTAATAGGAACAAAAGCAACAAAGGAAAAAGGAATCGAGTTCTTCAAGAACAACTACATCCAGAAATCAGTCCACAACCCTCACACATATGGAGTGTATGAAGAAGCTAGTGATGAGGAGCTGGAGTCCTTTGTCATGGAAGGAAGCGAGGATCAAATATGCAACTCGATATCAGGTTAGCGCTATACCCTTAGACTACGCATATTCTTTCCTGTCAATAGAATCAAAGAGATAGGTTGTTAGAAATACCCTTCGGATTAAATGGCTAGACTAAAAATAGGAAAGCCCGAGACCATTAAAAGCTAGTATGAGCCAATGATGGAAACTAAAACAAAACTCGTTAATTTAACAAATTCCAAAACAATCCTCATACAACTTCTTGTAAATAAAGAACTTTGAAAGATCGAAATCTACAACGATCGTTACAAAAGTTAAAATTTCAGTGATCAAATCTCAATTACCAAACTCCATAAGATCTTCACAAGTAATAATTATACAATAAAGCAATGAGATCTCTTGATTTCAATCCCATCAAGATGATCACGATGATAAGAATTTAAAACGATGATGACCATATTGTTTAAGGAATATGAATCATAAAGCACAATATGTATATACATCCACATAAGAATGGAGAAGCGAATCCACAACCTTCGTTGGTCAAGTAATCGAGTCATGAAAGGTCGTGTTGTCATGAGTGTCTAGTGTCGGTCGAGTGAGTCGTTTGTGGTCTCGAGTCAAGTCCGTGTGTTTTCCAAAAGAGTCGTGTAAGTGAAGGTTGGAATCGCTAAGCCAAATCTTATAAATTGTATGTGCTATATTTGTAAAATATCTATCATGCGAAATTTAAAAATGATACAAACCAAAGCATAAACCAGTGATAGAAATATAACTCAAAATTCATAATCTTTTCTTGACAAACGATATACACATAACAAGTTTTGCGGACAAAACTTTCTTTAAGGTGGGGAGGATGTAAGCCCCGGAAAATTTCAATAAATAATTTTAAGATGAACTTCGAAAATAAACCCTAAAAATCACTCCAAATTAAAACCGAATTTCGATAAGTCCTAATTCACAAACGAATTCAGAAACTTCTTAATCTTGAGAAAATGAAAATCTTTAAACAATAAAATAAGAACTCAGTGGTCTTCAAATTCAAAACCCGACGTACGAAAAATTCCATATTTAACTCCGACTTATACAAACAGGTAATAGAAAGCTCAAAAACAAATTATTAAAAAGCAAATAACGATTGACTTTCGAAAATATAACTCAATTCAAGAATTCCGAAAACATTAAAAGATATTAAATACTTACAAAAATAAAATTTAAAATAAATTTCTCAAATTAAATATATTGTATAAACATAAATATCAGTTTCCAAATTGGCAAAGGTCTAAACCGGAAAATCACCCGGAAACCCTAACCAGAATACAATAGTGTAAGTCCGGCAATCTAGCGCCCCTAACCCTAGAGGCCGAGATGTAGTTTAGATATGTAGAATAGCTCATAGTAATATGAGTTTGTTTAAAAATATCAGATTGGTAAATTTTTGACCTATTTCGAACCCGTTCGGATACAGACTTCGAAAAGCGTGTCCCGGGGCTCGAGATATCAAAAATATACCAATAGTACCGTTAGACTCGTAATTTCATAAGATTTCTAAATATATCAGTTATATAATTTTTCGGGTTATAAAAGTTACAGTTATAACCTTTTTATCGTATTTCCATTATTACCGGTAATTGATTAGTCTTTTGCACTATTCATTTTTATTTCATTACAAAATTTTATTATTTTTATAAAGCCTTATATTTTTAGATAAATATTTTATATGTTATAGAAAATTTTGTTTTTCTAAAATTTAATTCATTTCGGGTCTTTACGGGATCAGATTCTGTTTAAGATCCGATACTAAAAATAAAATAAATTAATTTAATAATTGGAAAATATTTCAAAAATATTTTATTTTCATAAAATAATTTTTTAGAATTTTTCGGGTTATAAAAATATCATTTATAGCCCATATTCGCGTATTTTGATCATACCGGTAACATATTTGTTAAAATACTAAAATAATTCAAATAATTATTTAATTTTAATTATGAAAAATCTGCTACAATTATTTGGAATTATTTTTCTAATTTTATTTTATTTTGTTTTATTTTATTAAGAAAGTACTCTTACAACCCATCTTTTCAAGTACACCTTACACATATCACTTCCTTTTCACTTCAATCTTTCTACACATAATCCCACACTTCATGGCAGATTTTTCCTTCTTTATGGCTGCCATTGTCCTTCATTTATTCCTATTTTGACTAAATTAAATAAATTCTACTCCTTCTTTAAGAAGCTACACATACACATTTATTACACAAATTAAATTCAAGTCAAAATTCAACAAAACACACCTCTCTCTCTCTCCCAATTCACGTGAATCCCCTCCCCAAAATCTGCCCTTGTTTTATTTTTTTTCTCTTTCATTCATTTAATACACTCATTTCTCTCTCCCTTTCATTTACTCATTCCTTCCTTTTTCATTCTTTAGTCTTTCTCTCTCTTTTTTCCTCTCTTTCTTCTTCATTTCCTCTTGTTCCTCCATGGAAAACAAGCTGCCCCCTTCTTCTTTCATGGCTTCCACACTTCATTTTTAAAGATTTCTAAGCCAATCTTCTTCCTAAAGCTCCATAGGTGATATAGGTAAAGTGTAATGAAGGTTCATGCATCAAATGACCTTCCATAAGCTTAAAAGCTTAGGATGATGATGCCAAAAATGAAATCTTTCTCTTCTCCACTTTTATTATCTTGTATTGCAATTATTTTCTTGTTTAAAGTTGATATATTTTGTAGATCTAAATTGTTGTAGCTTTGATTTTTGTTTATGCCATAGATCTTGTCATTTAAGTTGTTATTTTTGTTATTTCTTATGATTCATGCATAGATCTATCATCCACATAGTGATTCATGCATTTGAAACTAGTTTAGAAAACTAGATCTAGAGTTTTGGAGTTCATGAATGCATTAGACTTTTGTTTTATGTTCATAAGCAACTTGTAATAGCATGAGGATAGTAGGAATGTGTTAAGAAACTCAAGATCTATTTTATTTTCAACAAAAACCATTTTTGGAAATTCGGATGAAAATGGAACCATATTTAGAAAAGTGGTTTTTCAACTTCAAAATGTGTATTTTTCATTTAAAATGAAGGGCTTAGGGTATAGATACCATAAATGAAAGATTTTGATAAGTAAAGTTTAGATCCATGATGTTTATAGCTTATTACCATGCATTTGTTTATGTTTATGTTCATATTAAGTATAGATCTTAGTTATGAACTCAAACAAAATTATGAAATTCGTATTTTGGCAAGACCAATATTTAAAAACCACTTTCCAAGTGTCAAAATGTAATTTTTACTTAAGAAAATGAAGGCTTAATATATGTATATCATCAAGACTTCTTTTTACAAGAATCTAATGTGATTTTCAAAAGTTATTTTCAAAACAAAAATCCTATTTTCGGATTTTGGCCAAGGCCTATTTTAAAAACATGTTTACCAACTCAAAAATGAAGTTTTTATTTAAGAAATGAAAGGCTCATAAGATATGATATGTAAGGAATGGATTTTCATGAGCTTAGATAGATTTTATCAAAAGATATAACCAAAAATAAATTTTGTAAATTCGGATCCCAACTAAGACCAATTTTTAGAACCCATGTATCAACTCTAAAACTCATGCTTTATGTGAAAAATGAAGTATATAGGTAATAGATATCATTAAGCAATGATTTTTACAAGTTAAAATGAGCTTAGGCATGAGTAATGTGTAAAACAAGTAATGGAATTAAAATGGAAAAATTTGAGTTAGTAATCAAATTGTCAAATTCGTAATTTAAGATGATGCATATGTAATCACTTAGTATTTGAGCTCAAATTGCAATTTTTATGTGTTAAATGAAGTCCTTAGACAATAGATGTAGTAAAGTCTTAAATTTTAATGCATTAAACAAGTTTTTCCCAAGTGAATCATTCAAAAAGTGGATTTTCTAAAATTCGGATTTTTGAGTAAATCATATTGGAAAATATATTTGCAAAGTGTAAAATGCAAATTTTTGTGTGAGAATGAAGTCCTTAGTGGTTATGTATGATTGAGCCCTAATTTTCTAAATATCAAATGATTTTTACTCAAAGGAATCACTCAAAAGCCAATTTTTACCAAATTCGGATTTTGGAATCAACCCCACTTGAAAACATGCTTACAAAGTGTAAAATGGAAATTTTTATGTAGAAATGAAGGTCATAAGTAATATAATAATGAAGACTCAATTTTGACAAAAATAATTATATTTTCTTAAGTAACAAATCCAAAACAAATGGAAATGATAAAAGTTAGAAAACTAGATTTTTCATAAGTAAGTGGTTATTATGGTCTTGCAAAATAAAAAGTTATAAAATTTCTTTTTAGCAAAAATCATCAAGATCATACATACATTAAGCTCATCTCATGTCATTCATGTTAGAAAATCACTCATATTGCATATATAGTTAAGTTATATAGTAGGAACATTTCAAACATTTACAAAACTATTTTTCGGAAATTGAAATTGTTGCTGACCTAATCTGATCCGACCTTTTCGAAGCTTCAATGTTTTCAAAACTAAAATATAATATTAGAATTAGGTAGATCTCTCGAAGTAGATAGAAATCGATATATAATTTGCGAGATTCCGAGTTAAAATGACCAAGTTATGGCCGTTTTAAGTTGGAATTCCCGCTTAGGACGCGAATTACGAATTTGAAGGTTCGTATAAAATCGTTTGGATTAGTTTGAGTTGAAATACTTATTAGAGTATTTCTTCCTTGTTAGGTGATCCCGAATTCGACGATTCCCTACCACCGGATTATTATTACTAGAAGACCGGTGATCCAATGGCCGAGTGAGTTTTCTCCTTGTTTTGTTACCTTGATTGTGATTGTAGTTAGTTGCATTAGAATTATAGGAACAAGATAAAAATCGATATGAATGGGGATGGGATATATGATGAGACTGTGATGAATGTGTGCCAAAGAATACTAAAGCATATCGAAATCCCGATTTGATTGGATAACTGCACCGTTCATATTATTTCTGTTATATGTATGATATTGAATGGTCACTCCAAAGAATGTATAAATGTTTTTGACCTAAGCAAAAATTAAATTGGTCATGCATCGCATTGGACATATTGCATTTGGTAGCATGCTACTCCTACGCAGGTCGATCGGTATGGTCCGTGGATGATTCGTTTGGATAACGAGCCCGGTGCCAGAGCTCATTCAGGGGTACTAAGGCGCATGTGGATGCATTCTTGGATGAGCCTAGCCGAGTCGAGTGCTAAGAGCCGAGGGCTTGGGGACTAGATGCGGTCGTGTAGACTCAATACCATTCCTAACCCAAGATACGGAGGGCGTAAATCCGTTCTGTGTGTGGGTTCCGGATACCCATGCATAATTGCTTGCTCACGTGTTTGTTCATGCATAGCATATGACTGATTATAACTTGTTTGTTATGGTACGGAATTAAGGGAATTCTCACTAAGCTAGTGTAGCTTATACCCCAATAGTTGTTTAAATGAACAGGTTATCTCAAGAATGCAAGGTGGGAACCGAATTGGCTGAAGTCGGGAATGACTTTGGGATTTCGGCAAGGAATACGAATGGTTGAAGTTATCTGCTAGTGTTATGATTTGTCTTGTAATAGTTTGTGTAGGGAAGTCTGTGGATGAATGTAATTGGAGTTGAATGATTTGTATTTTGAAGTGTAGTGAATTGTATCTGAAGTATAGTAAATTTGTATTTCCTTTACATTGTTACTCAAGCTATATCAACGTAAAATGTATTACTCCGATGAGTCTCCTCCATGTGTTAGACGCCTTGTACATAGTATGGAAGCCTTCGCGTGACTGAGGTGGTCATTCTTAGGCTTTAATATTGTGTACGGCGGACTGCCACGTTTAGGGTACCCTTCGGGGCGTGACATCTTAAAACACTTCAAATCTTTCCTCAACTACACTTCCACTTCATATACTCACTCCAACATACACTACTCAATTCTAGTAACTCAAAACATGAATTCAACACAATTAAACACTTCAAAAACCTACTTCCATCAATTCTAAATTCTCCTACACAAATCCTCTTAACAACTTCCCAACATTTCATAAACATACAACAATACATGCACAACCTCACATACTCATATAACACTTTCTCAACTCATCCCATGCATGAACAAACCATTTGATCAACATTAAACTCAATCCATCCAATAATCCATACATCTATTTCAAGAAAAGAAAATAAAATAACACAACAACCTAAACTAAATCAATTCAAATACATATATATATACCTTGTCTTGAGAAAACTTTGGTTTTCAAACTTGATATAAACCCTAACTTGAGCTTGGAAATGGAGATGGAAATGGAAGAAGAAAACAAATGAAAGAAAAAGAAAATTCGGATAAAAATGGGCTGCCCTCAAAAAGTAAGTTAATTAAACAAATTTTGACTTTAAACACATTCCAAATTTACCCCTTAATGCCTATATAACTTTAGGTTGCATTTAGCTTTAATTTGAGTCTCATTTGGGCTTGTATTTGGGCATAAATGCTACCTTAATTACAAGAAGCTCTATTAATTATCCTTTAACAAATATTGAAGTTGATTTATAAATCTAACTTAACTTAACCTTTTAATGTACAAAAGACAACATTAATAATTTCATTACTCACACATTAATGCATATAAAACAAAATATTAATGTCAACATATACACATGCATAATCATATATCTTAAACTACTGACAACATAACCATGCTCATTCAATTCAACAATTTAAAATAAATACTTAAACACATGGAATTTGAATAAAATTGAGATCTAGGTCATTCCAATCTATTTAAGTTTATGCTTGCTTTTACTATCTATTTAAACGTAATACCCCTATGAGTCTCTTACTATCTTGGAAGCACGCCTTACATATGATATCGAAGCTCCTGCGTGACTAAGGTTGTCATTCATTAGTTTTAATATTATATGCGGCGGACTGCCACGTTTAGGGTACCCTCCAGGGCGTGATATGCGTTGCATCTATCATGTTACTTATTGAAGAATGCTATTTGTACACGAGGAATCAAAAGGGCTCGAATAGCACTACTCATTCTTAGGAGAACTATGTCATCTAGGGAACATGGCCCTAAAGTAAAATGAAAGTCTATAGGGCAAGCAGGAGCTGGTAAATCTGCAAATATTAATAGTCGTATGGGCCTGTAACCTCCCAACCCTCAACATAGAGGGTGTAAAATCTATGCTACACTTGATTTCCAGTTAATCATGTGTATTTTGTTTGTTCATATGATTGGTGCATTCTCATATGCTTGATTAAACACTTGTTTACTATATGGAAATGTCTTGTAGAAGGAATTATTGTAGTAAGCTAGTTTTGCTTATATCCTTATAGCTTTTTGTTACAGTACGATTACCTTTGGTTGGCCCCAAGGAGCCTCGTATGTCAGTACAAGTTTAAGCTACTAGGAGTTTTTGGGAGAAGCTATATGTATTTAAGTTTTGAACATAGGCTTCTGGAAAAATCTCTATAGTAGGCTTGTGTTATAGTTGTTATTATTTTATTGAAAGACTTCTAAAACGGGGGAATATCCCTAAGATGATGTAAGGATATTATTATGAAGATCTTTATGTTTATTTATATAAGTTCTTGCTTGTTTTTATTATCTACTTAAATGTAATACCCCTGTGAGTCTCCTACTATCTTGGAAGCATGCCTGGCATGTGATATCGAAGCTCTTGCATGACTAAGGTTGTCATTCATTAGCTTTAATATTATATGTGGTGGACTGCCACGTTTAGGATACCCTCCGGGGCGTAACATACATTGCATCTATCAAGTTACATATTGAAGAACGCTATTCATACACGAGGAATCAAAAGGGCTCGAATAGCACTACTCATTCTTAGGAGAACTATGTCATCTAGGGAACATGGCCCTAAAGATGAGCTGCACCAATCGATCACTATGAGTAGGTGCTTAGGGACAACTAGTGAAGATCGCAGAGATCTTCAAATCCGTTCTATGTATGGTTTCCATATACCTATACATATAATTTTTGTAACGTGTGTTTGTTGCATAGCATCTATAACATATGCTTGAAATTAATAAACTTGTTTGGGCTATGTATGTACGGTATGAATAAAAGGAATATCTCACTAAGTATGTTGTAAGCTTATACCCCCGTAGATCTTTGTTGAAATAGGAATACTTAAGACTTCAACTCAAATGACATGATTTTAAGGAAATCACTAGTGGACCTTGGAGCTTTAAAGGAAAATTTTGAGAGATTAGAATGAAGATTCCCTTAGAAGCGCTTTATGTTTGATATGTGATAAGTTATTATGTTGGAGACCCTTATGAATTACTATAATATTCTAATCCATTTCAGGATGTTACCATGGGTATGCCCTTATGCAATGTAATTGACTTTGTTTATGTTTAATAACATATAGTTCTCTTATTTTGCTATTTAATTGCTACCTTCGTGAACTATGCTATTCCAATGTGTTCCCTTAGTTGTAAAGTATGCCTTGTACATAGTATGGAAGTCTTACGTGACAAATAGCCTTGTGAAAAGATGTTCATTTATCACACATAACGATTCACATACATAATTCCCATGATAATCCCACATGCATTCTAAATTTTATCTTCCCCTAAAATTTAATGCTTTACTCTATAAGCACATGCACGAATACATAAAACGTAAAGAAAAACTTACTCTTCTATGGCAATTACTATCAATCAAAGTAAATCATCGGGAAAAGGAAGGTCTTGGTCCTCGTCACCTAAACAAAAGAAATACCCAAAATGAGTATTTCATCTAAGTTCTATTTAAAATTCAACTCTATCAAATTAAATTCCTGTCATTTTCCTCGGTTATGGAATTCTAACATAAAACGGTCATAACTTGCTGATTTTAACTCGGAATTTTGCATATTAGCAGTTGTTTTCTATCTACTCAAAAAGATCTATCTATTTCTAAGGTATTTTAACATTTAAGCTTATTAAGATTTCAAAAAAGAACATTAAAAATTCGGTTTACAAGTTCTAACCTTCAATATTTGTATTTTTCCAGCTTTTATATCACCTAAATATCCTATAGCAAACATAAGGATACTTATATAGTTGAAAATCATTTATAATTGATATAAACCTATATTATATGTATGATTCTAGTGATGTTGTCCCAAAAAGTAATTTTCCATAGAATAATTTATTTTTAGAGTTCAAAAGGTTAAGTTTACAAAAATCTCTTTTTGAGTTGTTGAGAGAAAATTAAAATTTTTAGTTTGTTGTAAGGGAGTATCTAATTATTATAACTATTATTTTTATATTTTCTTAACTTTATAAAGATGAATTTATTTCTTCAAACTTGATTCCTTATGAGGTGTACTAATTTTATTTCTAAGTAAATTTTAACTAGTAAAATGATTTTAAGTTTGTCTTAGAAATACTGTTTTGCTCTTAGTGTTTATCAAAATATTGACATATGCCGTATAAATAAGTTTTTAAGAAAAGCTTGTATAACAAAGATTTATCAATATTAAAAACTTATGACAAATTTATTTTAAAATTTTAAAAAGAGTATAGTTGAATGAAGGTTCTTAGCCTAAATGAAAAATTTTCCTAAGGGTTGAAAATTAGTTTTTTTTGAAAGCTTATTCTCATTTTTACATGGAAAAAAAAATCCTTATTCTTGTCTTGAAAATTTTATACAATAACATTAGCACATGATTATGCATGAATATGAACTTAGTAGTTATGTTATGAGATAAATTATAAATCTCATGTAAAACAATATAAGAATGGAAAAACAAATGAGCAAATATAAGAATAAGAACGTGGTAGTCTTAGCTTGTTATCAAGACTTCCCAGAACTTAGAAATGGAAAAGTTCCATAAAAAAAAAAAAAAAGGCATAAGAAAAATTTAAAGAAAAGACAAAGAAAGAAAATTATGGAAGTCTTAGATTTAATTGAAGTCTTCTTGGGACTTAGAAATGGATAAGTCCCATAAAGAAAAGCAAGAAAATAATAAGAAAACATGGAAGTCTTAGATTCATGTTAATGCTCCTCGAGGCTTAGATTATGAAAAAGTCCTCTTTCGTTTTAACTTGCTTAAGAATAGGTATAAAACTAGAAATTGACTAGTCTTATTTATTAACAAGAAATTAATAATAAAGCATGAAATAAAGCATTAAATAAGGAGTTAGATTAGTGAGATTTAGACTCTAGAAATATAGATACTATATATATATATATAATAATAACATATAAAGAGTTAAGTTAGAATAAAAACATAACATAACATAAATGCAACATGAAGTTGAACAATGACATGAACATCATGTTATTTCTATATTTTTTTTCCCTAGCACAAAGCTCATGGGGATTTCATATGGAAATAAAACTCACATAATGTTCATGTTAGGTTAACATGAACTAAGAAGGTGATTTAGAGTTTTATCTAAAATGGATGCTTATGAAGATGGAGAGGAAGAAAGTATTTGAGAGGAATTTTGTAGAGAAGGAATTGAGAAGTGACTTTAGTAAAGTTTTATTGAGTGAAATGAAGATCGTGTATAGAGTGAAGGAAGGAGAGGGTGTTTATAGAGTTTTGGAGTTGAAATTTGTGTGAATTAAATTAAATAAAACATATATAAAATTAGATAGTGCAGAGAGAGAGAGGCACCGGTTTGCATAGAGAAGGGGAATAAGATGATTAAAAATGAATTTTTTTAAAGAAAAGTAAATAACATATAAGAAAAGTTATTTGAAAAGTGATATTAGAAAAGAAAATGTAAGAAATAGGTATATAGGCTATAAAAAGATAGGTTGTAAGAAAAAGTAGAGATAATTAAATAGTAATGAATAGTAGTAAATAGTAATTGAATAATTAACAAGACAAACAACTTACCGTTAATAAGAAAAATACACATAAATAGACTATATCTGATATTTTTAGAACCAAAAAATTTTATAATTAATATTTTATGATTCCTCATCTTATTACGAGTTTGGATATATTGTTGGAATATTTTCACCATTTTGCATACCGGGACCCTAACGTCAAAATTGATCCCGTTTGGGTCTGAAACGAGTAAATTTTTTGCGAATATGATCTTTCTAGGCTATAACACATTATTTCGGACTATAATCCAAGGTTATCTCATTTTTATTATGTTAGGGTTTCAAGAGATTACTGGATCTAGATACTCTAGAACTTAATATAGAACTAGGTAACTTTAGGGTTCCTATTTAACTTTCGGTCTTAGGATTTACTTATAATTACTATAAAATGTAGGGGTTTATAGCCCACTTATAAAATAACGAAACGAATAAAGATAGTGATTGCTATTGCACTTTGCATAATTATATTTTAATAAATGATGCTAATGATCCATACATCAATGATAGTTTTTCACGAAAGGAAACTACATGATCAGTTTTTATTATTGATAACGTAGTACCTGAGAGGTCCCAAGTTCAATTCCCCTTCCCTTTATAATGGACAAAGAAAAAAAAAAAAAAAAACAAAGTACCTGAGAGTAATAGTGGGCCTAATTTAATTATTGATTTATGGATGAGTTCTATGCGAGATTCTATTGCTGGTGATTTGGTAGCACATCGAGCTCGACCATGAAAGTTGCTTTATCAAATAGTATGTCACCACTTGCTACCATGTATGAGCTAAATAGTTTTCTAATGTATTTTATATAATAAATTGATACAATTTTAATTTTCTTTTTCATCAACTCTTGTACATTAGCTCTTATCTATTGAAATTTTTTTTCCTTACATCATGTTAGTTAAGAAAAATATTATTATAGTACTTATTTCCATGAATAACAACAACAACAACGACAATAATAGGGAAAATTGCAAAAAACACCCCATAAAATTTAAGGGTAGTGAGTGTTGACCAAGAGTGGTTTTTAACCCCTTAAAACTTTTATTTACGTGCGTAGTTAAATACGCATCATATATTCCATTAAAACAAATGGAAAGGGGTGTGGATTCACTCTCTAAACTTTTTTCTATGTTTAAATTTGGCCTCTGAACGTTCATTTATTTGCATATTTACCAAACACAACACCCCCACCTCCCTCCCCCCCATCTACCCACCCACCCACCCACACACACACAAAAAAAGGGAAAAAAAAAAGTTTAATGTTCTTATGGTGCTAATTTTTGAAAATGGAGCGAGTCTACACCACCCTTAATGTTTAAGGGGTGAATTTGCAATTAATAATAATAATATAATAATAATAATATAAAATAATAATAATAATAATAATAATAATAAAAAAATTAGATACAGATTAGACAGTTTATCTAAACACTAGGACAGATACAGATCATACAGTTTCTTAAACACCATATTTCAAACGAACACAGATTAGAAATAGATTAGATGTAGATCAATTATAGATACAGAAAAAAATGAAAATTAGACAATCCAAATAGACCCTTAGATGTTTGGATGCATTTTACATTTATTTTTGTTAAAACTCTAATAAAACTTAAGGAAGGAGAAAACCACTAACTCATAATTAATTTAAACAAAAAAAAAAAATGTGAAATATAAATGCAAAAATTGTAAAGTTGGAAGGTCATCCTACATAGTATACACGAAAATCATAAAAAAATCAACTTCTTAAAGTACCTACACAATCCTAGAAACAAGAAATTGGCTTGGAATGACTGAAGGTAGAATGCTAACATAGCAGTTCCAATAATGCACCATGTCTTCCTAAACGTAACAAGAAAGTCTACTAGGCATGTGGCATTTGCTTAGCACAACACTAATATAGTAATAAGTTAAAATAGAAGCAACATAATTGGGTCATATTGTCACGCCCCAGAGGGTATCCTAAACGTGGCAGTCTGCCGCATATAATATTAAAGCTAATGAATGACAATCCGTAGTCACGCAGGAGCTTCGATATCATATGCAAGGCGTGCTTCCAAGATAGTAGGAGACTCACAGGGGTATTACGTTTAAATAGATAACAAAAGCAAGCATGAACTTAAATAAATACACATAAGATCTTCGTTTAATAATAAGTTCATACATCATCTTAGGGGCATTCTCCCGCCTTAAAGTCTTTGTTCCACTATACTAATAACAAAATAAACATAACTACCACATAAGTCTACTATAGAGATTTTTCCTAGAAGTCCATATTCAAAACTAAAAATACATAAACTTCCTCTAAAAACTCCTAGTAACATAAGCTCATACCTGGCATATTGGGCTCTTCGGGGCCAACCATAGATAATCATAATATAATAGAAAACTATAAGAGTATAAGCAAATCTAACTTAGTGAGATAATTCCTAACTATATAACATTTCCATATGACAACCAAGTTATTTAATTCAAGCATATGTAATGCACCAATCACATGAACAACCAAATACACAAGATTAACCAGAAATCAAGTGCAGCATGGATTTAACGCCCTCCATGACAAGGGTTGGGTGGTTACAGGCCCATACGACCATTAATATTTGCATATTTGCTAGCTCTTGCTTGCCCTGTAGACTTCCGGGCTCCTACTGGCCCATGTAGACTTACCGGCTCCTACTAGCCACCACTACCACTTCCTCGTTCTCCCACACGAAGAATAGTAGTGAAATAAATATGACTCACAAGTATGATATGCATGAATAAATTTCAATTAAACATTTAACCATATAAGTTGAATTCATGTTAAAGGTGATCAACCATAATTTCATCATATCAATACAAGAGTCACACTTTTATTTAACATATCGTCTTTCGATATACTTAATTTTTTTCATTCAACAATTATTTCATAACATTTGTTCATTTATCTTTTCCTAAATTTCTAGTGCCTTTAATTACAAGTACAAACAAGGAAATGTAACTTAGGAAAATAATTAACTCACTCCATAATTGGTAGGTCTAATCGAAATAGTCCTCCGGATAGACGATCTCGGGTCCTTCGTCACCTAAACAAGATGAAATACCCAAAATGAGTCTTTCATAAGACTTCTATTCTTGAAGATTCTAATCTTTTCTTAAAATCGCGGTAAAATCGTATAAGGAGAAATTCCAATTTAAAATGGCCATAACATGCTCATTTAACTCATAATTTCGCGTATAATATACCGTTTTCTACCTACTCAAAAAGATCTACGCATTTCTAAGCTTATTTTCATAAAAATAGGTCGTTTGGATTCCGAAAAGACAGCAACTAGATTTGCCACGAATTTGCAAAAACTTGTTTTCCTTCTCGAAAATGAAGCTCATTTGAAAAGATGAATATTTCAAATATTTTGTAAACTTTTTGAAAGGTATATACATATATGTAATGACTCATAACAAATGGATGAAGTCAATGAAGTTGTGTCAACTTATGAAAAGTAAGGTTTTAAAAGACTTTGAACTAGAGATTTTATTAGAATATTCATTTTACTTTTGAAAGATCATGAGTTATTGGAGATGAATATTCTTTTTTCTAAATTTAATCTCTTGTAATTACTTCAAATTACCAATGTCACGCCCCGAAGGGTACCCTAAACGTGGCAGTCTGCCGTACACAATACTAAAGTCTAAGAATGACCACCTCAGTCACGCGAAGGCTTCCATACTATGTACAAGGCGTCTAACACATAAAGGAGACACATCGGAATGATACATTTTATGTTGATACAATTGAGTAACAATGTAAAGGAAATACAAATTTACTATACTTCAGGTACAAACCACTATACTTCATATACGAATCACTATACTTCAAAATACAATTCATTCAACTTCAATTTCATCACACAGACTTCCCTACATAAACTATTACAAGACAAATCATAAAACTAGCTGATAACTTCAAACATTCGTATTCTTCGCCGAAATCCCGGAGTCATTCCCGGCTCCAACCAGTTCGGTCCCCACTTTGCAATCTTGAGATAACCTATTCATTTAAACACTATTGGGGTATAAGCTATACTAGCTTAGTGAGAATTCCCTTAATTCCATACCATAACAAGCAAGTATTAATCAATCATATGCTATGCATGAACAAATACGTGAGCAAGCAATTATGCATGGGTATCCGGAACCCACACACAGAACGGAATTATGCATGGGTATCCGGAACCACACACAGAACGGATTTACGCCCTCCGTATCTTGGGTTAGGGATGGTATTGAAGTCTACACGACCGCTGCTAGTCCCCAAGCCCTCGGCCTTAGCACTCGCCTCGGCTAGGCTCACACATGGAATGCATCCCGATGCGCCTTAGTTTCCTATGAATGAGCTCTGATCCCGGGTCTCATTATCCAAACGAGTCCTCGGACCATACCGATCGACCTGCGTAGGAGTAGCACGCTACCAAATGCAATATGTCCGATGCGATGCATGATCAATTTATTTTTGCTTAGGTCAAAATATTTATACATTCTTTAGAGTGACCAGCCAATATCATACACATAACAGAAATAATATGAACGTGCAGTTATCCAATCAAATCGTGGTTTCGATATGCTTTAGTATTCTTTGGCATACATTCATCAGCCTCATCATATATCCCATCCCATTCATATCGATTTTTATCTTGTTCCTATAATTCTAATGCAACTAACTACAAGCACAATCAAGGTAACAAAACAAGGAGAAAACTCACTCGGCCATTGGATCACCGGTCTTCTAGTAATATAATTCGGTGGTAGGGAATCGTCAATTCGGGATCACCTAAAAGGAAGAAATACTCTAATAAGTATTTCAACTCAAACTAATCCAAACGATTTTATACGAACTATCAAATTCGTAATTCTCGTCCTAAGCGGGAATTCCAACTTAAAACGGCCATAACTTGGTCATTTTAACTCGGAATCTCGCAAATTATATATCGATTTCTATCTACTTCGAAAGATCTATCTATTCTAATATTATTTTCAAGTTTTGAAAAATTTGAAGCTTGAAAAGTTCGGATCAGATTGGGCAGCAACAATTTCCAAGTCCGAAAAAATTTTGTAAATGTTTGTAATGTTCCTACTATATAAATTAGCTATACATGCAATATGAATGATTTCCTAACATGAATGACATGAGATGAGTTTAATGCATGCATGATCTTGATGATTTTTGCTAAAAGAAATTTTATAACTTTTTATTTTGCAAGACCATAACAACAACTACTTATGAAAATCTAGTTTTCTAACTTTGATCATTTCCATTTGTTTTGGATTTATTACTTAAGAAAATATAATTATTTTTGTCAAAATTGAGTCTTCATTATATATATTACTTATGACCTTCATTTCTACATAAAAATTTCCATTTTACACTTTGTAAACATGTTTTCAAGTGGGGTTGATTCCAAAATCCGAATTTTAAAAATTGGTTTTTGAGTGATTCCTTTAAGTAAAAATCATTTGATATTTAGAAAATTAGGGCTCAATCATACATAACCACTAAGGACTTCATTCTTACACAAAAATTTGCATTTTACACTTTGCAAATATGTTTTCCAATATGATTTACTCAAAAATCCGAATTTTAGAAAATCCACTTTTTGAATGATTCTTTGGGAAAAACTTGTTTAATGCATTAAAATTTAAGACTTTATGGTATCTATTACTTAAGGACTCCACATTACATAAAACTTTCATTTGAGCTTGGATAATAGTGTTCTTATGGCTTCATTCAAAATTACGAATTTCACAATTTGATACTAACTCAAAATTTTCCATTTTAATTCCATTACTTGTTTTACACATTACTCATGCCTAAACTCATTTTAACTTGTAAAAATCATACTTAATGATACCTATTACCTATATACTTCATTTTTCACATAAACATGAGTTTTGGAGTTGATAAATGGGTTTTAAAAATTGGTCTTGGTTGGGATCCGAATTTAAAATTTATTTTTGGTCATATCTTTTGATAAAATCTATCTAAGCTTATGAAAATCCATTCCTTACATATCCTATCTAAGAGCCTTTCATTTCTTAAATAAAAACTTCATTTTTGAGTTGGAAAACATGTTTTTAAAATAGGCCTTGGCCAAAATCCGAAAATAGAATTTTTATTTTGAAAATAACTTTTGAAATCATTTTGATTCTTGTAAAAAGAAGTCTTGATGATATACATATATTAAGCCTTCATTTTCTTAAGTAAAAATTACATTTTGACACTTGGAAAGTGGTTTTTAAATGGGGTCTTGCCAAAATACGAATTTCACAATTTTGTTTGAGTTCATAACTAAGATCTATACTTAATATGAACATAAACATAAAACAAATGCATGGTAATAAGCTATAAACATCATGGATCTAAACTTTACTTATCAAAATCTTTCATTTATGGTATCTATACCCTAAGCCCTTCATTTTAAATGAAAAATATACATTTTGAAGTTGAAAAACCACTTTTCTAAATGGTTCCATTTTCATCCGAATTTTCAAAAGTTGTTTTTGTTGAAAATAAAATAGATCTTGAGTTTCCTACAACTTTCCTACCATCATCATGCTATACAAGTTCATGAACATAAAACAAAGTCTAATGCATTTATGAACTCAAAACTCTAGATCTAGTTTTCTAAACTAGTTTTAATGCATGAATCACTAAGATGGACGTGGATGATAGATCTATGCATAAATCATAAGAAATAACAAATATACAACTTAAATAACAAGATCTATGGCATAAACGAAAATCAAAGCTATAAAAAGTTAGATCTACAATATATATCAACTTTAAACAAGAAAATAATTGTAATACAAGATAATAAAAGTAGAGAAAAGGAGTGTTTCATTTTTGGCATCATCATCCTAAGCTTTTAAGCTTATGGAAGGTCATTTGATGCATGAAACCTTCATTACACTTTACCTATATCACCTATGGAGCTTTGGGAAGAAGATTTGCTTAGAAATCTTTAAATGAAGTGTGGAAGCCATGGAAGAAGAAGGGGGCAGCTTGTTTTTCATGGAGGAACAAGAGGAAATGAAGAAGAAAGAGAGGAAAAATGAGAGAGAAAAGTTAAAGAATGAAAGAGGGAAAGTGAGTAAATGAAGGAGTGAGAGAAAATGAGTGTTTTAATTGAATGAAAGAAGAGAAAAAAATAAAACAAGGCAAAGAGCATGCTGCACGTGAAGAAAGAGGAGAGAGAGTGTTTTGTTGAAATTTGACTCAAATTGAATTGTATAATTAATGTGTAATGTAACTTTTTAAGAAGGATTGAAATATAATTAATTTAGTCAAAATGGAGTAAATAAAGGACAATGGCAGCCATAAAGAGGGTCAAAATCTGCCATGAAGTGTGGGTTAATGTGTAGAAAGATTGAAGTGAAAAGGAAGTGATATGTGTAAGGTGTACTTGAAGGTATGGGTTGTAAAAGTATTTTATTAATAAAATAAAAAAATAAAATAAAATTAGAAAATTTATTCCAAATATTTGTAGCAGATTTTTCATAATTAAAATTAAATAATTATTTGAATTATTTTAGTATTTTAACAAATATGTTACCGGTATGATCAAAATACGCGAATATGGGCTATAAATAATATTTTTATAACCCGAAAAATTCTAAAAAATTATTTTATGAATAAAAATATTTTTAAATATTTTTCAATTATTAAATTAATTTATTTTATTTTTAGTATCGGGTCTTAAACAGAATCTGATCCCGTAAAGACCCGAAACGAACTAAATTTTAGAAAAACAAAATTTTCTATACATATAAAATATTTATCTAAAAATATAAGGCTTTATAAGAATAATAAAATTTTGTAATGAAATAAAAATGAATAGTGCAAAAGACTAATCAATTACCGGTAATAATGGAAATACGATAAAAAGGTTATAACTGTAACTTTTATAACCCGAAAAATTATATAACTGATATATTTGAAATCTTATGAAATTACGAGTCTAACGGTACTATTGGTATATTTTTGATATCTCGAGCCCGGGACACGCTTTTCGAAGTCTGTATCCGAACGGGTTCGAAATAGGTCAAAAATTTACCAATCTGATATTTTTAAACAAACTTATATTACTATGAGCTATTCTACATATTTAAACTACATCTCGGCCTCTAGGGTTAGGGGCGCTAGATTGCCGGACTTAAGCTATTGTATTCCTTAGGGTTTCCGGGTGATTTTCCGGTTTAGACCTTTGCCAATTTGGAAACTGATATTTTATGTTTATACAACATATTTAATTTGAGAAATTTATTTTAAATTTTATTTTTGTAAGTATTTAATATCTCTTAATGTTTTCGGAATTCTTGAATTGAGTTTATTTCGAAAGTCAATTGTTATTTGCTTTTTAATAATTTGTTTTTGGGCTTTATATTACCCTTTTATAAGTCGGAGTTAAATATGGAATTTTTCGTACGTCGTGGTTTTGAATTTGAAGACCACTGAGTTCTTATTTTATTTTTAAAGATTTTCATTTTCTCAAGATTAAGAAGTTTCTGAATTCGTTCGTGATTTAGGACTTCGAAATTCGGTTTTAATTTGGAGTGATTTTTAGGTTTATTTTCGAAGTTCATCTTGGAATTATTTATTGAAATTTTCCGGGGCTTACAACCAAGGTGTGGTTTTATTTTCTAAACTTGGATTCAAAAAGTAATAAAAGGATATTTTTGTTTCTTGTAATGATTCCAAAAGAATTTCTATTTCTTGATGAAAGATAAGTTTTCATAAAACCTTTTGTTTATTTAAGAAAAATCATTTCCAAGCATGTTCATGAGTTTTTAGGAAATCTATTTCCTATTTTTATTTGAAAGAACCTTTAGTTTATGAAAACACTTCCCCATTTATTTTTATTGAGACAAAAACATTATGTTCATGTATGAATATGAATCATAAACTATAGAAATATAAAGGAACATAATAACTTGAAAGATTAAACAAATAAGAAAGTAAATCAAGTATTGGGATCTTAGCTTCATCAAGGTACCCCGGGACTAAGAAAAGACTAGTCCCGAAAATAAAAGAAAAAGTTTTGACTTGATGAGGACAAGTCTAAACTAGAATGACTAGTCTTAAAATAACTTGAAATAAATAAATTGCAATGAAGTAAATAAATTGCATAAAGATAAATAAATTGCAAGACAATGAGCTTATATGCTCTAAATAGTATATATAGCTATATAGATATATTAGATAGTAATAAACATAAAGGAATTATAAAGGAACATAAAGGAATTTATGATTATGAACAAACAAAGTATGAACATATTGTTGCTTTCTTAACCTTCATGGTTTTAGAAAACACACACTAAGTTCATACTAAATAGATGAACATAGGAATTTCTTGAAGAAAGTTTACCTAAAAGAAGAAACTAAAGAGAGCTTTCTTGTAAGACTTCCTGGAGAGAATTCTTGAGAGATTTTGAGAGAGATTTTGGTATAGTAACTTTAGAGAAGAAATGGTGTGAAAGAAGTGAAGGTATGATGGGGTATTTATAGGAAAATGTGGGAGATAATTTTTGTTAATTAAATAAATGAAAAATAAAACAAATTGGGCATTGTAAGGGGGGTGGCCAGCGCTACATCATGCATAGGGAAGACAAAATTTTTAATTTTTGTTATTTTGTTAATTAAAAATAAGAAATGAAAGATGTAAAATTGTATTAGAAATGAAAATGTGTAAGAAATAGGTGTATGGTTTGTAAAAGTAAGTTGTAAGAAAAAATAGAGATAGGTGAATAGTGTAGAATAGTAGAAAATAGTGTAATGTAAAAGTAGACATGACAATTTAATGTCGGTAGTAAGAAAATACGCGTATAAAAGCGATATCTGATATTTTTAGCTACCGAAAAATTACGAAATTGATATTTTTGGAAATCTCATATTTTTACAAGTCTAACGGTATATTCGGAATATTTTTCCTATTCCGAGCTTCCGGACACGTGTTTCAAGAACTATGTCCGATCGGGTTCAAAGGACACTCGAATTCCTTCAATTGATATTTTTATATAATCTATAGTTATTACGAACTATTGTAGCTAACTTTTCCAACTTCGTTTCCTAGCGCTTGAGAAAACGGCAATGCCGAACTTAAGCGGTTACGGTAAACTAGGGTTTGGTTGACTCTGGAAGTCCGATTGACTTCCGATTAGGGTTTAAGCTTTTAATTTAGATAAAAAAATTCGGGGATTTACACATATACTTTGTTTACACAGCCTTTAACATAGGTTTGTATAAGCCCCAGAAAATTTCAGTAAATAATTCCAAAATAAACATCGAAGATAAACTCTAAAAATAACTCCAAATTAAAACCAAACTTCGATTAGTCCTAAATCACGAACGAATTTAGAAATTTCTTAATCTTGAGAAAATGAGAATCCTCAAAAATTAAAATAAGAAATTAACAGTCTTTAAATCCAAAACTACTACGTATGACAAATTCTATACTTATCTCTGACTTGTAAAATCGAGTAATATATAACCCAAAAACAAATTAGTAAAAAGTAAATAACGATAAACCTTCGGAAATAAAAACCCAATTCAAGAATTTTGAAAATGCTAAGAGATATTAAATACTTACAAAAAATAAAATTTAAAATAAATTTCTCAAACTAAATGTGTTGTATAAACATAAACTTTTAGTTTCCAAATTGGCAAATATCTAAACCGGAAAGTCACCCGAAAACCCTAATGGAGTATAGTAGTTTAAATCCGGTAATCTCGTACTCTTAGCCCTAGAGATCGAGGTGTGGTTTAAGTGTGTAGAGTAACTCGTGGTAATATAAGATCGCTTAAAAATATCAGATTTGGTAAATTTTTGATCTATTTCGAACTGGTTTGGAGACAGAATTTGAAAAGCGTGTCCCGAGGCTCGAGATATAAAAAATATTCCATTAATACCGTTGGACTCGTATTTTAATAAGTATTTCAAAAATATCATTTTGTAATTTTTCAATAACTAGAAATATCTGATTTTGCGATTATATTCGTATTTCTTTACTACAGTAATTAACTGGCCTTTTACACTATTCATTACTACTCGTTACACAATTTTAAACTACTCTTATAAACTCTTATATTTTTAGAAAAATATTTTATAGATCATAGAAAATTCTATTTTTCTAAAATTTAGTTCGTTTCTAGTTTTTACGGGATCAGTTTTGTTTAAGGCCCGATACTAAAAATAAAATAAATTAATTTAATAATTCAAAAATATTTGAAAAATATTGTTATTTTCATAAAATAACCTTTTAGAATTTTTTGGGTCATAAAAATATCAATTATAGCTTATATTCGTGTATTTTGATCCTACCGGTTGTCACGCCCCGAAGGGTACCCAAACATAAGTCCACCGTACACAATATTAAAGCCTATGAATGGCCGCCTCAGTCATGCGAAGGCTTTCATACTATGTACAAGGTGTCTTACACATGGAGGAGACACATCGAAGTAGTACATTTTATATTGATATAACTTGAGTGACAATGTAAAGGAAATACAATTCACTATACTTCAATTACAAATCATCCACAGATTTCACTACACAAACTATTAAGACAATTCACAAAACCTAGCTAATATTTCAAGTATTCTTACTTCCAGCCGAAATCCCGAAGTATACTCGGTTCCAACCATCTTGGTTCTCAGGTAGCATTCTTTCGTCAACTAGTTTAATTCAAGCATCTATTGGGGTATAAGCTACACTAGCTTGTGAGAATTCCCTTAATTTCGCATCATAACAAGCAAGTTATAAATCATCATATGCTATGAATGAACAAACACATGAGCAGACAATTATGTATGGGTATTCGGAACCCATACACAGAACGGATTTACGCACTCCGTATCTTGGGTTAAGATGGTATTGAAAGTCTACACGACTGCTGCTAGTCCCCAACCCTCAGGCTCATAGCACTTGACTCGGCTAGCTCACACATGGAATGCATCCCGGTGCGCCTTAGTTCCCTATGAATGAGCTTTGATACCGGGTCTCATTATCCAAACGAGTCCTCGGACCATACCTATCGACCTACATAGGAGTAGCACACTACCAAATGCAACATGTCCGATGCGATGCATGACCAATTTAATTTTTGCTTAGGTCAAATCATTCATACATTATTTAGAGTGACCAATCAATATCATACATATAAACAAAAATAATATGAACAGTGCAGTTATCCAATCGAATCATGGTTTCGATATGCTTCAGTATTCTTTGGCATACATATATCAAAATCTCATCGATTATCCCATCCCCATTCATATCGGCTTTTATCTTGCTCCTATAATTCTAGTGCAACTAGCTACAAACATAAACAAGTTAATAAAATAAGAAGAAAACTCACTCGGTCATTGGATCATCGGTCTCTTAGTAAAAGTAATCCAGCGGTAGGGAATCGTCGATTTTGGGGTCACCTAAAAAGGAAAAAATACCTTAATATGTATTTCATTACTTAACTAATCCAAACTATCTTATACAAACTATCGAATTCGTAATTCTCATCCTACGTAGGAATTCCAACTTAAAACGGCCATAACTTTATCATTTTAACTCGGAATTTAGCAAATTATATATCGATTTCTATCTACTTCGAAAGATATATCTAATTCTAATATTATATTTAAGTTTTGAAAAATTTGAAGCTTCGAAAAGATCAGCTCATATAAAAACAATAGCGAAAACCGTCTTAGAAAATTGATTTTGTGGAAGTTTATGAAGTTTCTATTATCCAAAGCAAGTATACATGCAATATGAACAATTTACTATCATAAATGATATGTCATGAGATAAATATATATATGTTCTTGATGATATTGAATAAAAGAAATTCTTAGAAAACTTTTTCCTTGTAAGACTTTATGAAAAATCAACTTAGATTGGCTACTCTTGTAGTCTTGATAATCCCCACTTGTTTTTAGAAAAATTCCTTGATAAAATTTATTTATTCTTGTTAAAATTAATCCTTCATTATGTACATTCCTTAAGGCCTTTGTTTTTCAATAAAAAATTCCATTTTACAATTTGTAAACATGTTTTTAAATATGATTCATCCCAAGATCCGAATTTTGTAAAAATTGTCTTTGTGGTGATTCCTTTAAGTAAAAATCATTTGATACTTAGAAAATTAAGACTCAATCATACCTAGCAACTAAGGACTTTATTTGTTTAATAAAACTTCTATTTTGAGTTTGGAAAGTAAGTGTTTTCATGCCATTATTCAATTATTACGAATTTCTTAAAATGACCAGCAACTCAAAATTTTCCTACTTTATTTCTCTTCCTTATTTACATATTTTTCTTAGTAAATCCCATCTCAACTTATAAAAATCATTACTTGATGATATCTATTACCTATACTCTTCATTTTTCACATAAAACACATTTTTTGGAGTTGATAAAAGGGCTTTTATGGCTTGGTCTTGAAATCATCCGAATTTCACAAAGTTAGAATAAAACTCAAATTTTATATTTTGTAATCTCTTCCTATTTTGAGAATCTCTATTAGTAGATCTACCATTTACTTATAAAAAACATCTCCTATTGATACCTATTCCACAAGCCTTTCATTTTTTAAAAATCCTTCATTTTGGTAATTGGTCTTCAAAATTGGTCTTGGTTGAGATCCGAATTTACAAAATTTATTTTTTGGACATATCTTTTGATAAAATCTATCTAGACTTATGAAAAATTATCCTTTACATATACTATCTTAAGAGCCCTCTATATCTTGAATAAAAACTTCATTTTTAAGTTAGAAAACATGTTTTTAAACTATGCCTTGGCCTAAATCCGAAAATAGAGTTTTGTTATAAAAAATAATCTTTGATCCATATAAAATGAAGTCGTGATGATATATATACATTAAGCCTTTATTATCTCAAGTAAAAATTTCATTTTGACACTTGCAAAGTGGTTTTTAAAAATGGGTCTTGTCTAGATACGAATTTCACCATTTTTGTTTGAGTTCAAAACCAAGATCTACACTTTCTATGAACATAAATATAAAAGAAATCCATGGTAGTAAACTATAAACTCATAGATCTAAACATAAACATGATCAAAATTACATAAAAAGTTAAATCTACAAAATATAACTACTTGTAGCAAGAAAATAATAATATTACAAGAGAGTACTCATAGATAAGAGGAGTGTTTCATTTTGGCATCATCATCCTTAGCTTTTAAGCTTATAGAAGGTCATTTGATGCATGAAACTCTCACTATACTTTACCTATATCATCTATGGAAGCTTTGGACAAGAGTTTTATCAAAGGATCTTGAAGAAATATGTGTGGAGCTCATATAAGAAATAGGGACAGCAAGTATTCTTGCAAGAACAAGAACAAAATGAAGAAAGAAAGAGAGGAAAAGTGTAAGGAATGGTAAAGGTTTGAAGGTGTAAATGAGAGAGAGATATAGAATGAGTTAAAGACACATTAAATGAACTAAAAAAATAAAATGGCAGCCTATAACTTCCTAAAGCTAGCGTGAAAGTAGAGAGGAGAGAGGGAGGGAATTTGGTTGGTTTTTAACTTGAAATTGTAATGTGTAAATAATGTGTAAGTGTAGCTTCTTGAATAAGGATTGAAATAGGTTTATTTAATCAAATTGGGAGCATTTCAAGGGACAAAAGGCAGCAAAAATAAGTTAAAATCTTCCATGAAGTGATACATGAAGTGTAGAAAGAGTAAAGTGAAAAACAAGTGATATGTGAAAGGTGTACTTGAAGGTATGGGTTTGTAAGAGTACTTTCTTAATAAATAAAATAAAAATAAGAAAAAATAGAAAATGTATTCCAAATATTTGTAGCAGATTTTTCATAATTAAAATAAGATAATTAATTAATTTATTTTAGTGAATTATCAAATAAGTAACCGGTATGATCAAAATATGCGAATATGAGCTATAAATAATAATATTTTTTATCACGCCCCGAAGGGTACCCTAAACGTGGCAGTCCGCCACATATAATATCAAGGCTTAAGAATGGCTACCTTAGTCATGCGAAAGCCTTAGTATTATATGTAAGGCGTCTAACACGGTAATAGGAGACGCTTTTGGGAAGCATAGTTTAAGCAAGTAAAGATAAACATACAAGAATCCAGAAGTAAAGTATATCATATCATAAATAACCAAAGGTCTGTTACATAATTTCTTAGGGGCATACCCCCGCTAATTCCAAGGATCGAGATAAACTACATAACATCCAAAATTAAAGATTTCAAAGGAATTCTAATCTAAGTCTTCGAGTAGATTTCCTCCGAAAGCTTCAACATAAAACGTATACGGATACTGGAAGACCTCGGGCTCAAAAATAGGTGTTCCTGAGAATATAAATATCTATAGAGGTGTAAGCTTATGGGCTTAGTGAGTAAATCCCAAAATTCATACTCGAAGTAAATTATCAATCAAGTTTATTATTCAAACATATGAAATGCAACATCCACGTGAGCATACAAGACATATGACTTTCCGGGAATTATATGTTGAATGAATTTACGCCCTTCATTCGGGGTTGGGTATTCAGGCCAATTACAGCCACAACTTTTAAAAACAATTTTATAGATCTTACCGGCTCCTATACGCCATCAAAAACTTGTAGTTATTACAGGCTCCTACTAGTCATCAATTTAAGTAGTTCTTACCGGCTCCTACTCGCCACTTACATGATATACCGGTTATGTCTACCACCACTATTATACACTTGTCCCACCAATTGTATAGTAGTGAATGCAATGTGACTCAACATATGAAGTGCATGAATAATTTCTTTAATTAAAGTCTAGTAGTTACATTTAGCTTCTTTCAAGTGATCAACCAATTTCAAACAATTCAACATATTAATGCACATACAACTTTATTACAAACAAATTGAGTTTCGATATACTTAGTATCCCTTCAACATATTTTCATATACCTCATCTTGATTTTTGACTTAGATTCTAGTGCAACTAACTTTACAAGCACAATCAAGAGTATGAGAAAATTTACGGGAAGTAACTCACTCGGCCATGATAACACCGTTCTTGAATTGGATGGGTCGTTCGGAAATTCCACTTAATCGTAGTAGTCCTCGGGATACGAACAATCCTCCTCGTGATTATCTAATCAAGAAGAATACCCAAAATGAGTATTTCATAAAATTCTATCATTGAAGATTCTAATCTTTTCTTAAAATCGTAGTAAAATCGTATAAGGGGAAATTCCAACTTAAAATGGCCATAACTTGCTCATTTTAACTCGGAATTTCGCGTATAATATATCGTTTTCTACCTACTCGAAACGATCTACGCATTTCTAAGCTTATTTCCATAAAATTAAGTGGTTTGGGTTTCGAAAAGGTAGCGATCAGATTTGCCACGAATTTGCAAACACTTGTTTTCCTTCTTGTAAACAAAGCTCATTTTGAAAAGATAACTATTTCAATTATTTTGTAAACTTTTGAAAGGTGTATATGTGTAATGACTCATAACAAATGTATGAAGTAAATGAAGTTGTCTCAACTTATAAAAAGTAAGGTTTTAAAAGATTTTGAACTTGAGATTCTATTGAATATTTATTCTACTTTTGAAAGATCTTGAGTTATGAAGATGAATGTTCTTTTTCTAAATTTAATTTCTTGTAATTTCTTTAAATTCCTAAGGTGTGGTTTTATTTTCAAAACTTGGATTCAAAAAGTAATAAAATGACATTTTTATTTCTTGTAATGATTCCAAAAGAGTATTTCTTGATGAAAGGTGAGTGTTCATAAAACCTTTTGTTTATGTGAGAAAAATCATTTTTTCCAAGTATGTTCATGAGTTTTTAGGAAATCTATTTCCTATTTTCATTTAACAAGAACCCTTAGTTTTAGAAAGACACTTCCTTCTCTATTTTTGTTGAGACAAAAACATTATGTTCATGCATGAATATGAATCATAACTATAGAAATATAAAGGAACATAATAACTTTGAAAGCTTAAGTAAATAATAAAGTAAATCAAGTATTGGGACCTTAGCTTCATCAAGGTACCCCGGGACTAAGAAAAGACTAGTCCCGAAAAAGAAAAGAATTGTTTTGACTTGATGAGGACAAGTCTAAGACTAGAATGACTAGTCTTAAAATCAACTTGAAATTAAATAACTTGAAATGAAGTAAATAAATTGCATGAAAGATAAATAAATTGTAAGACAATGAGCTTATATGCTCTAAATATTATATATAGCTATATAGATATATTAGATAGTAAAGAACATAAAGGAAATATAGAGAAACATAAAGGAACATAAAGAAATTGATGTTATGAACAAAAACAAAGCATGAACCTATTGTTGCTTTCTTAACCTTTATGGTTTTTGAAAACACACACTAAGCTCATACTAAGTAATGAACATGAAGAAATCTTGAGAAATTTCTTACCTAAAGAAGCTTAAACTAAGAGACTTCTTGAAGAATTCTTGAAAGAATTTGAGAGAGATTTTTGTATAGTAACTTTAGAGAAGAAGAAGTGTGAAAGAAGTGAAGGTATGGGGGTATTTATAGGAAAATGTGGGAGATAAATTTGTGTTAATTCAATAATTGGAAATTAAAACAAATTGAGCATGGGAGAGGGAGGGCCGGCGCCAATTTGATGCATGGGGGAGAGAAAAATTTAATTTTTTGTTTTTGTTAATTAAAAGTAAGAAATGAAAGATGTGAAATTGTATTGGAAATGAAAATGTGTAAGAAATAGGTGTATAGGTTGTAAGAGTAGGTTGTAAGAAAAAGTAGAGATAGATGAATAGTGTAGAATAGTAGAAAATAGTGTAATGTAAAAGTAGACATGACAATTTAATACCGGTAGTAAGAAAATACGAGTATAAAAGCGATATTGATATTTTTAGCTACCGAAAAATTACGAAATTGATATTTTTGGAAATCTTATATTTTTACGAGTCTAACGGTGTATTCGGAATATTTTTCCTATTCCGGGCTCCGGACATTTTTCAAGAACTGTGTCTGCTCGGGTTCGAAGGACATCCGAAATTCGCGAAACTGAAACTTTTATAAAACCTATGGTTATTACGAACTATTCGAGCTAATTCTTCCAACTTCATTTTCTAGGGCTTGAGAAAACGGCAATGCCGGGTTAAACGGTTACGGTAAACTAGGGTTTTGTTTGACTAAGAATCCGTTTT